>PGTU02010398.1:0-18397 GCA_002896215.2 Cicer echinospermum | reverse complement strand
TAAATGATCATAGTTATTTATACTGCATATAATGGATCTGTAGTTATTATATAATGGATCTGAATGTAGTTTAGGTTTGTAAATTAGGTTATTATATTATACGTATCTGAATGTAGTAATTAGGTTGTAAAATTAGGTTGTATATATAAATCTGAATGTAGTGACTTAGGTTGTAAATTACAGAGTTACATATATGTTAATAAAGTTACAGAGTTCTGATTTCTGTTCTACTGATTGTGTGAACTGCCTATGGTATTTGAATATGTTTTGTTGTTGTGTGCACTGATTGTGAAGTGATTTTGGATCAAAATAATTTTGGATACAAAAGATAAAAGACAGCGCTTTTTAAAAAAAAATGCCATAAAAAGCATAAAAAGCGTTTTTTCATTTCAAATAATTAATTTACAGCGTTTAAAAAAAAAAAAAAACACACATTTTACAGCGCTTTTTTTAAAAAGCGCTGTAAAATGTTGTTCTAAAGCGCTTTAATGGTGCACCTTTTACAGCGCTTTCGTGAGAAAGCGTTGTAAAATGCAGACCCATAATATGAAATTATGGGTGGGCATTTTACAGCGCTTTTTTGAGAAAGCGCTGTAATATGCCCACCCATATATGAAATTATGGTTGGGCATATTACAGCGCTTTTTGTGAAGAAGCGATGTAAAATGTGCATAACAAGCGCGCGTTGTATTTACATGTTTTATAGCGCTTTTTTAAAAGCGATGTTGTATCATTTACAGCGCTCGTTTCCACAACGCTTATTTTTTTTGAAAAAGCGCTGTAAATGGCTTAAAAAAGCGCTGTAATATGCGTTTTTTCGCGTAGTGGAGTAAAACTTACAATAGAGATTTATATCTAGGTACGGATAAATATACTCTAAACATAATCGATTTATTGTTCTTAAGGGGTTAACTAGTTTTTATTACTAATCACGAGGTATAGTAAATTACTAGTGTACAAGAAATATATTCTCAATTTAAATCTTAATTTTTTTTTGTAAAAACATAAACTTTATGTACAGTAAGATTCAATACAATGTAATATAAAAACATACTATTATATCACATGGTGTACCATTCATGTGAATAGAAAATACCATGACACAAAGTTCATTTTCTAAATATCAAAAATTGAATATTGTTATTTCTTAATACGGTTTTCTTAGTTTCATTTCCATGCACTATCGATCATATGAATGATTTTATAAGTAGTTATCAAGAAAATCAAACTTTATTAATGATCTATCAATTGTGATTGATTGATAGTAGATAAATATTTTACATTGACAATATATAAATTAAATTATTTTTATTATATTATTGTTATTTTATCTTGTATTATTTTTTTATTTTTTAAATCATAATTGTATTATTAATATAATATCTTTTTGTTATTTCATGTATTCGAAATAGAATGGATTTAGTTTTTTTAGAAGGGTTAACTAATTCTTATTACTTAGCATAAGGTATAGTAAATGGTTGGTGTACAATATATGTGAATGTTGTAAATCTCTGATACCAAATTTAATTCTTAATTGTAAAACACTTGTTTTTTATGAAGACAAAGACCAAGGAACGTGATCAAGTTGCAAGATAAAAAATAAGTCAAATCATCGAAGTCAACTATGGTAAAACATATTACAAGATATATAATGTAAAGGTATATGATGCACTCTAATATTCTTATATTTCAAAATGCACATGAGAACATTTTATTTTACCATATGCATCAAAAGGATTTTCAAATTCATAAATGCATAAACAATGTTTGAAAATAAAGTTTTTGACAAAATACAATGTTGTATTCGAATACAACATGTTGTAGCTGAATACATGTGATAAGTTAGTAGCTAAAACTGAACATATGTATTTGACTACGAGGTGGTATAGCCGAATACAAGTACTAAGTCAGTAGCAAAAACTGAATATATATATATATATATATATATATATATATATAATATATATATATATATATATATATATATATATATATATATATATATATATATATATATATATATATATATATATATATTCGACTACGAGATGGTGTAGTCAAATACAAGTGCTAAGTCAGTAGATAAGACTGCACATTTGTATTCGACTACAACCAGGTGTAGTCGAATACAACAACAAGTTAATGGCAAAATTCACTTAGTTGTATTGGAATACAAGGTTTCGTATTCGAATATGATGTTGAAATCTTAAATGAAAACTGAAGGTTACAGAGGTGTATTTGACTACACACAAGCTGCAGTCGAATACAACTATGAAACATTGCAACTTTTCAATTATGGAATCGTTTTGTATCATTGCTTTTGTTCATCAAACCTCTAGGAACGATGGCCACTAATTTAAAATGGTGTCTATGGAGTATAAATACCTCATAACTTCAATTTAAACGCATCCAATCCCATTACCTAACTTTAAACAACTTTGAACAATTTTCTGAAATATTCTCAAAGTTATTTTTTTTCTTCATATTTCAAGTACTTGCAATACATTTTCATATCATTGAAAAAGGTTCTCTAATATACTTGAAATAATATTGGATTGATATCATTGTACAACTATTATACTCTTATTCTTAGTCAAGAACATTTTGCTGAAAAATCATTGAAGTGATTATATGATTTGTAAAGAAAGTGGTGTACTTTCTTCAAGTAGTCTAATCTAAGATAATGGTGTACTATCTTAGGAAGTGTGTTAGAATTTTGCAGTAGAGATCCTAGAGTGGGATTTGTACATATTCTAACAATAGTGGAAAAACATCTTATGGTGTGCAAGAAGACTGGATGTACCCTTGGTCATAAGGGGAACTAGGATAATATTGTTGTGTTCGTTATTTTTCTGCCATTTACTTTTTGTCAAACACTATCATAATCAGAAAATCAATCACTAAATCTCTAAAAACAAGAACATTTCTGAACACCTAATTCACCCTACTCCCTTAGGTGCACCCCTGTTCTTACAATTGGTACCAGAGTAGGTTCCCATAATTTGCTCCTCGATCCTTATTCATGGATTCTGCACAACCAATTTTTAAAAATGATGGTGGTAGCTATAAACCACCGTGCTTCGTTGGAGAACACTACGACTTTTGAAAGATATGCATGCAGACATATCTTGAGGCACAAGAAGTTGATATATGGGATGCAGTAGAAAATGGTCACTATGTTCCAAAAACAGTCATCGACAATAAAGAAGAAACAAAAATTAAAGCCTCATGGACAAATGATGACAAGAAGAAAGTGTTGTTTGATAAGAAGGCCAAAAATATGTTACAATCAGCACTCAAAATGGATGAATTCTTTCGTGTGTCTGTAATATGTTCTGTTCTACTGATTGTGAAGTGATTTTGGATCAAAAATAATTTTGGGTACAATGATAAAAGACAGCGCTTTTTAAAAAAAGTGCCATAAAAAGCTAAAAAGCATTTTTCATTTCAAATAATTAATTTACAGCGTTTAAAAAAAAAAAAAAAATAACACATTTTACAGCGCTTTTTTTAAAAAGCGCTGTAAAATGTTGTTCTAAAGCGCTTTAATGGTGCACCTTCAACAGCGCTTCCGTGAGAAAGCGCTGTAATATGTACAAGAAAAGCGCTGTAAAATGCAGACCCATAATATGAAATTATGGGTGGGCATATTACAGCGCTTTTTCGAGAAAGCGCTGTAAAATGCAGACCCATAATATGAAATTATGGGTAGGCATATTACAGCGCTTTCTCGAAAAAGCGCTGTAATATGTACGCCCATATATGAAATTATGGGTGGGCATATTACAGCGCTTTCTCATAAAAGCGCTGTAATATGTACACCCATAATTTCATATATGGGTGTGCATATTACAGCGCTTTCTCGAAAAAGCGCTGTAATATGTACGCCCATATATGAAATTA
Organism: Cicer echinospermum; assembly: GCA_002896215.2. NCBI lineage: Eukaryota > Viridiplantae > Streptophyta > Magnoliopsida > Fabales > Fabaceae > Cicer > Cicer echinospermum. The sequence goes on along the minus strand of PGTU02010398.1, from coordinate 14,494 downwards.
TGGGTGGGCATATTACAGCGCTTTTGTGAGAAAGCGCTGTAATATGCACACCCATAACTCATATGACGGGGTGCATATTACAGCGCTTTTTGTGAAGAAGCGCTGTAAAATGTGCATAACAAGCGCGCGTTGTATTTACATGTTTTATAGCGCTTTTATGGAAGCGCTGTTGTATCATTTACAGCGCTCGTTTTCCACAGCGCTTATTTTTTTTTGAAAAAGCGCTGTAAATGGCTTAAAAAAAGCGCTGTAAAAGCCGTTTTTTCGCGTAGTGCTTGATACTCTTTAAAGTATTTAAGGAATTCATTATTGATGGACAAAGTTGTTTTAGCGGCTTAATCGCCTTAAATAAAAGGAATCGGTTATTGAGAGTTTTTAGCAATTTTTCTGTTAATTTTCAAGTTTTAAAACAAAATTTCGCATACCCAAAAGAGATCTTAAACTAATTTTTTTGGACAAAATTAGCAAAACAAAATATACTTTTCATTGTTTAAATTGATGCGATGGACATTAATTTTTACCAATTCATTTTGTTATCCACTTTTAATTAAAAGGTAAATAAAATATTGATTTGAACCTAATTTGACTATGTCTTTTATATACTAAACAAACACATAATATGATAGTCATATTCGATATATTATTTATGTCATCTTGTCTATCAATTGGATTCATGTTATTTAAACCAAGAAAATTCCGAAAAAATTGCCATAATTTATTGGTGTTGTAGCTCAATTTTATCCAACTAATAGAAAACATTTAAAAAAAAAAAGAGTTATAATTTTGCAAGTTTTGTTATCAATTAAAATTTGAGATTTGAAATAAAATAAAAAATGGAATTTTGTTTTAACGAATTAGTTCACTTGTAGCCATGGGCAATTACAAGTCTAATTAGTTTTATAGTAGCATATTTTAATAAATAAAAAATCCTGTTAATAAAAGAATATGTAAAAAAAAAAAGTGAAGGTTAGAGAGAAAGAATACCTATGAATTAAAAAACTTTGTACATAAAAAAATAATAAAAAAAAGGGAAAAAAACCTTAAACATTAAGTTCAGTAAGTTGAATCAAAATTTATCAAAGAACCTCAAGACTTCTCTTCACTCTCGTGACATTGTCTTCTTTTCAGGTACCGTAACACCCTAAACCCTAAAATAATATATAATAATTTATACAAAAATATTTAACTTTAATTTGCAGCAGATAAAAAAATATGTTTTTAGTTCTAAAAAAGATACAAGCATTAAATGTCATTCTAACTACACACAATATAGTTTATAAAACATCATTCGAAGTACCATTACAAAAAATACTAAATATATCATAATAAAAGAACATCATCCTCTATTTGCCCCGAGTCTTAACTTAAGCCTTTTTATATAGTATAATATATAAAAATAGGTGTGAGATCTTAATCTTAGCGAGTTCTATAAAATGCAAAGGGCATTTTGAAATATTTATGTTTCGATGAATTTGTTTAACATAATAAGTTTTATTGAATTCTTAAAATCAATCTTTTTCCATAAATTATGGACAGTTTATCCAATTCTCTCAAACTGGGCAACCAAGATAATTGTGATAATTTTCCTCATGCAAGGTAGGTCTTTACAACAACCAGCGTCCCAATTGCTCTTCCCTTATTGATGTTTCATTATTGAAGCACCCTCGTATCCCACCGTAACATTTTCAATCAAAAAAATGCACATCATGACATTATGTTTATGAAATATTATTCATTATCAATCAAAATTTCTAATTAATTGACAATCTTTAACATAATTACTTAAAATAGTACATAAATGTTAGTTCTATGTTAGAAGGTAGCCCTAGTTAGAGGGAAGTGTCGGTTAAAGGATGTTTAAGACAAGGAGAAGTCTCAATAGTAGGTAATTCAAGACACATAGAAGTTTTAGTTAGAGGGAGGTTCCATTTGGAGTGAGTTATAGTTAGAAGGAATTCCACTTGGAGGAAATTCCAGTTGGAATCAAATTGGGATGTTCAGAGGGAAGTTTGAAACAGAATCAATAAAGATTGTTTAGAGAAATTTCTAGATAGAACCTGAAGGTGCAAACAAGAGAAAGAGATTAAATTGTGTTTGCTAAAGTTGATAAACTTAGACTCAATTACTTTTTTTTTGAAATCATATTCCTCTTTTACCATTCCTACTAACCCCATAAATCATAGACGTAATCTTGAAATACTTCTTCATGCTTATCAGAGTTACATATGTTATTTTCAATTAATGTTGAACTATAATTACTTCTCAGAGTTAGATTTTTAGCCTTAAGTTCAACAATGTCAGTTTTTCAGATTTGCATTTTCTATTTTAAAATCAATAATATCAATTTTCAGAGTTGCATTATCTGTCTTAAGTTCAGTAATATCAGGTTTTAGATTTGCATCTCTCTTTTAATTTCAGTAATATCAATTTTTAGATTTGCATTTTCTGTTTTAAATTCAGCACTTCGATTCTTTAAAGAGTTAACTTTTTTCAGTTAGATTTGTATTTTCCTTCCAAAGTGTTTTCAGTTTTAAAGACAATTTGTGATTATTATTTACAAAATCATTTATAGTAGTAATTAAATCAGATCAAATAAATTCAGAAAATGCATCAATTTCTTCATCGGTTGATTTACTTATAGAGTCAAAATCTGTGTTGGATCCAGATTTAGAGTTGGTAGGAGCCATTAGAGCCAAATATGCTTGCTCTTCATCATCTTCTATCTTGAACAACTCATACTTTATGTCTAAGAGGTTGGCCTTTGTTTCTTAAACTTGCTTGCTTCCTTTATAGGTCAGAATCAGACTATCAAAAATACTCTTTGATGTCTCTTTGTTGGTGCACTTGTCAAACTCCTTTAAAGTGAGTGCATTTATCATGAATGTTCTGGATTTTTTATGCATCTTGTACATCTTCTTTTGATCAACATTCATCTCCTTTCTTGGAATTTCAATACCATCAATATTCTTTGGAGCAATATAACCATCTTCCACCATGTCCTAAAGTTCAGGATCTTGTGAAATAAAGCAACTTCTCAACCTGTTCTTCCAATACTCAATGTTATCCATCAAACAAAGGTGGTCTGTTGATGTTTCCTCCAACAGCTTCTTCATTGAATCTAGACATATTGAACCATTGGATCTTTTTTCAAATATTGTAAAATGCTCAGCCTTGAGACCGGGCTTTAATGCCAACTAAAAGTGCAAACACGAGAATGGGGGTTGAATTGTGTTTGCTAAAGTTGATAACTTTTTGCTAATTTGATGAAGGTTGGTTGATTTTTATGAATTACTTAGATAAGAAGCAATCAGATTCAGAAGCAGCAAACAACAAAAGCATAAATAATTTAACACATAGCTTTATCTTGGTTCACCACTTACTTGGCTATATACAGTCCCTTTATTTAGAAGGCTTTAATCCACTAATTCAAATACATTGAATTACAAAGCATCTGACCCTCCAAGTCAGTCTTTCCAAACAACATGACAACCCCAGACTTTTGAGAACTAACCACCTTGACCCTACAAGTTAAGTCTTCTCCTAACAACCTGACAACCCCAGATTGAAGAAGGAACTAAACCACTATCAGATTAGGTACATAAGATTGTAACTTGAGTAGTTTCTTCTAACAAAGATAATAATAATAATAACTCTCACACTCTAAGAAAGGAACACTCGAAAAAAATTTCTATTTTGAACAAGTGTTTCTCTATGTGAACTCTAAATAAATTGAGAACTTTGAGTGTTTATAGTGATAATTTGGGCTTCAATTTAGTCCTTGTTTAATTCTGAATTGTATCTTGTTCAGATTGAGTTTGTAAATTCTTCAAATTGATTTTATTTCTATTTTGTGTAGATTGAGTTTGTAAATTGTTCAAATAAACTCTTCTTCAATTTATGATCAAATCTTCGTCAAATCTTTATTAAATGTTGATCAAATATTCTTCAAATCTTCATTAAATGTTGATCAAATTTTCTTCAAATCTTCATTAAATGTTGATCAAATTTTCTTCAAACCTTCATGAAATATTGATTAAATATTCTTCAAATCTTCATTAAATATAGATCAAATATTCTTCAAATCTTCATTAAATATTGACCATATCTTCTTTTCAACTTGGTCAAAGATTTTCTTCAATTATAAATATGAATCAAATCTTATTTTAGATTTGCATCAATTATAATTTTGAATCGAATCTTATTTTAGATTTTCTTTAATACATGAATCTTCTTTCGTAATCTTTGAAGTCAAATATATTATTTTCATAAAATACTTTTGTTAACATCAAAATTCTAAATATAAAACTAACTTGATTCCAACAAAACCAACATAGAGAGGAAGTACTAGACATAATCAACATAGAATGTTTAAAGGAATTTTTAGATAGAATTAACATAAAGTGTTTCGAGGAAGTTTTAGACATAATTAACATAGAATGTTCAAATATTAGCTACAACAGTTAACACCAAAGAGTCCACTAATATTCAACACTAAATCTTTGACTTCAATAGCAAACATAATTAACATAACATACATATTAAATGAATGAATTCTCAAAAATTTAAATTGAAATACAAACAATACCTACAGATAAAATATTTCAATTTCCCTCATTCTATATTTTAAAACCCCCATTGTTTCAAGACCCCAAAAAGAAAATCTTAAACTGAACAAGATGTTGAAATCCGCCCTAGAACCCACATGCAATATGATAAATCAGTTATACTATAAAAAGAAATCACACAATTTGACAAGGAAGAATTCCTCCTAGCTCATATTACTTTTGCCTCTACTTAGATGGATTGAATATGAAATTCCTAAATTTGATCTTTATCTTATTTTGGTGGTTCTTTGGGGTGCAGATGATACTAAAAATGAAGGAAACACACATGCGTCATTTCAGATTGAAAAGAAGGAAACTCGGAAGATTGTTGCGATGAAGGGAGTTTTTTGAGGTAGGAGAAAAAGAAGACGGTGCACGATGAACAATAATAGAATGAGAGAATAAGTTTTAGTGTTGGAGGTTTGATATTTCAGTGTCGTGATCTAAGACATGCAATCATAATTCACCATCAATCTAATAATATATATGTATAGTCCATTTGTCACTTGAAGAATTTCATCACTATTCGAAGAGTTAACACTATTCTTGTGGTATATCGTGGTTACCACCCATCTATATTAAATATAATTTTTAAGCAACAACTAATCATAATTCACTATCAATTATTATTATTATTATTATTATTATTATTATTATTATTATTATTATTATTATTATTATTATTATTATTATTATTATTGTTATTGTTATATCTTGTATTAATTTTTTTATATTTAAATAATTATTATTAATTTAATATAATATCTTTTTAATATTTCACACTAACCCAGTCCTTAATTATAAGCATGATAAAAAAAAATCCTAAATATAATTCCCTTTTTAATTTATTAGATGCATTTATTATCATTTCCAAACATAAATGTAATTTAATACTACTTATTTATCATGGAATATGAAAAATCAGTATTAGGTCACAAACGACTTTTTAGTCATTTTCTATACAAACCAAATAAATTAATGACATTACCAAACAATCTTAATAAGAGTAAAACTTGCAATAGAGATTTATATCTAGGTACGGAATAAATATACTCTAAACATAATCGATTTATTGTTCTTAAGGGGTTAACTAGTTTTTATTACTAATCACGAGGTATAGTAAATTACTAGTGTACAAGAAATATATTCTCAATTTAAATCTTAATTTTTTTTTTGTAAAAACATAAACTTTATGTACAGTAAGATTCAATACAATGTAATATAAAAACATACTATTATATCACATGGTGTACCATTCATGTGAATAGAAAATACCATGACACAAAGTTCATTTTCTAAATATCAAAAATTGAATATTGTTATTTCTTAATACGGTTTTCTTAGTTTCATTTCCATGCACTATCAACCATATGAATGATTTTATAAGTAGTTATCAAGAAAATCAAACTTTATTAATGATCTATCAATTGTGATTGATTGATAGTAGATAAATATTTTACATTGACAATATATAAATTAAAATTAATTTTTATTATATTATTGTTATTTTATCTTGTATTATTTTTTTATTTTTAAATCATAATTGTATTATTAATATAATATCTTTTTGTTATTTCATGTATTCGAAATAGAATGGATTTAGTTTTTTTAGAAGGGTTAACTAATTCTTATACTTAGCATAAGGTATAGTAAATGGTTGGTGTACAATATATGTGAATGTTGTAAATCTCTGATACCAAATTTAATTCTTAATTGTAAAACACTTGTTTTTTATGAAGACAAGACCAGGAACGTGATCAAGTTGCAAGATAAAAAATAAGTCAAATCATCGAAGTCAACTATGGTAAAAACTATTACAAGATATATAATGTAAAGGTATATGATGCACTCTAATATTCTTATATTTCAAATGCACATTGAGAACATTTTATTTACCATATGCATCAAAAGGATTTTCAAATTCATAAATGCATAAACAAGGTTTGAAAATAAAGTTTTTGACAAAATACATGTTGTATTCGAATACAACATGTTGTAGCTGAATACATGTGATAAGTAGTAGCTAAAAACTGAACATATGTATTTGACTACGAGGTGGTATAGCCGAATACAAGTACTAAGTCAGAGTAGCAAAAACTGATATATATATATATATATTCGACTACGAGATGGTGTAGTCAAATACAAGTGCTAAGTCAGTAGATAAGACTGCACATTTGTATTCGACTACAACCAGGTGTAGTCGAATACAACAACAAGTCAATGGCAAAATTCACTTAGTTGTATTGGAATACAAGTTTCGTATTCGAATATGATGTTGAAATCTTAATGAAAACTGAACGTTACAGAGGTGTATTTGACTACACACAAGCTGCAGTCGAATACAACTATGTAAACACTGCAACTTTTCAATTATGGAATCGTTTTGTATCATTGCATTTGTTCATCAAACCTCTAGGAACGATGGCCACTAATTTAAAATGGTGTCTATGGAGTATAAATACCTCATAACTTCAATTTAAACGCAACCAATCCCATTACCTAACTTTAAACAACTTTGAACAATTTTCTGAAATATTCTCAAAGTTATTTTTTTTCTTCATATTTCAAGTACTTGCAATACATTTTCATATCATTGAAAAATGTTCTCTAATATACTTGAAATAATATTGGATTGATATCATTGTACAACTATTATACTCTTATTCTTAGTCAAGAACATTTTGCTGAAAAATCATTGAAGTGATTATATGATTTTGTAAAGAAAGTGGTGTACTTTCTTCAAGTAGTCTAATCTAAGATAATGGTGTACTATCTTAGGAAGTGTGTTAGAATTTTGCAGTAGAGATCCTACAGTGGGATTTGTACATATTCTAACAATAGTGGAAAAACATCTTATGGTGTGCAAGAAGACTGGATGTACCCTTGGTCATAAGGGAACTAGGATAATATTGTTGTGTTCGTTATTTTCTGCCATTTACTTTTTGTCAAACACTATCATAATCAGAAAATCAATCACTAAAACTCTGAAAAACAAGAACCTTTCTGAACATCTAATTCACCCTACTCCCTTAGGTGCACCCCTGTTCTTACAATTGGTACCAGAGCAGGTTCCCATAATTTGCTCCTCGATCCTTATTCATGGATTCTGCACAACCAATTTTTAGAAATGATGGTGGTAGCTATTAAACCACCGTGCTTCGTTGGAGAACACTACGACTTTTGAAAGATATGCATGCAGACATATCTTGAGGCACAAGAAGTTGATATCTGGGATGCAGTAGAAATGGTCACTATGTTCCAAAAACAGTCATCGACAATAAAGAAGAAACAAAAATTAACAGCTCATGGACAAATGATGACAAGAAGAAAGTGTTGTTTGATAAGAAGGCCAAAAATATGTTACAATCAGCACTCAAAATGATGAATTCTTTCGTGTGTCACATTGCAAAACGACTAAAGAAATCAGTGATACCTTGAAGAACTATTGAGGTAAAACGTCTAAACTCAATACATTATCTCAAGAATATGAATTATTCGAATGCAGCCCGGGGAATCTATTCTGGACTTACTAAAAAGATTTTCTCATCTGACCAACCACTTGTTCGACTTGGAAATCTTCACTAGTGATGAATTGAACCTCAAAGTGTTAAGATCATTAACTAAGGCTTGGCAACCAAAAGTAACAACAATTTATAAAAAGAAAAGCCTATCAAAGATGTTTCTTTCTGAATTTTTCGGGAAAACTTCAAGAACATGAAATCGAACTTGGAATGTTAGAAAAGAATAAACATCAAGAAAAGAAGACCAAGAAAATTGTCTTGAAAGCAGAATCCAAGAACAAATCATGATGAGAATTTAAATGGAGATGAAAATATTATCTTCCTCGTAAAGAAATTTGTATGTTCCTTAAAAAACGATACAACTTTTAAAAAGAAAAGTTTTCAGAAAGACGAATGTTTCCGCTTCAAGCCAAACATCACTTGCTTTGAGTGTGGAAGCAATGACACATAAAGGCAGAATGTCCAAACACTATAAAGAATTTTAAAAAGACATATATATATCATGGGAGACAATGAAGTTAGTTCATCTTCGGATTCAGAAAGTGACGAATGTGCAAATGTTTCCTTGATGGCATCACATCAATCTAACGAGAGAAGAGGTTAGTAACAAAGACTCTCCTCATCATCGTGAGACAAATAGTGAATTAATTATTGAATACAATGATGCTCAAAATGCAATTAAAGAACTACTTATGGAATATAAAATCTATTCAAAATAGTGTCAACTCAAAAGAAACAATTTCATCTCTTCAATAAGTGTGATTCTTTCAAAATTGTCCAATTAAATAGAGTAATTGAAAGATATGAAAAAAGGACAAGTTGGATTGGAAATTTTAAATATGCAAAGATATTCAAATAACAAGAGTGGTATTGGTTACTCAAAATTTGATAAACCAAGTTAAATAAAAACCATCTTTGTGAAAGCAAGTGATTAATCCAAAGAGGAAGTTATAATTATCCAAAGATCAATCATTATAAGGAGAAAATTTTCAAAGAGAAAATCATATACATACATATAGAAGTAAATATACTCCTACTTGCTTTTATTGTGGTCTAAATGGGCAAACACCTAATGATTGTCATGTTAGAAATTTTTGGTTTCAAATGGGCATATGTGTGGGTCGAGAAAAGTATATAATCCTCAATGAGCCAAAGCACTTTGGATACCTAACAAATCATGAATCTTATTTTTTTTAGGTATGCAAACAAAGTACCTCTAATATTGGTATTGGATAGTGGATGCTCAAAACACATGACCGATAACAAAACAAAAATTTCAGGTCTAACTCTTGAATCAAAAAGTTATGTGATCTATGGAGATAACAACAAGGGAAAAAATGTAGCCATTGGAAAAAGTTGGTGCAGCCCCATCTCCTTCAATTGAAGATGTTATATATGTTGAGGGATTAAAGCATAATTTATTAGCATTAGCCAGATTTGCGAACAAAGGTTATTAAAATAGCTTCAAAAAGAATAATGCATTATCCGAAACGAAGTATCAAAATGAAATTCAGTTTGTTGGTAAGTGTTTTAAAAACATTTACACTTAACTTGATGATTTATCCTTAAAATTGAAATGTCTTATGGTAAGTGACAACAATGATGCATGGCTATGGCATAAAAGATTTGCACATATCCATATGGATCATTTAAATAAATTGGTCAAGCATGACCTTGTTGTAGGCTTACCAAAGATGAAATTTATAAAGGATAAATTATGTGATGCTGTCAGAAGGGTAAGAAAACTAAGGTTTCCTTTAAACTCAACCCTCAACACCACTTTTAATTGATACATATGGACTTATTTGTCCATCAGAAACCAAAAGTCTTAGTGGATATTCATATGGACTAGTAATTATTGATGATTACTCAAGGTTCACTTGACTTTATTTTTGGCAAATAAAATGAGCTTTTAAAGCACTTAAAAAATCATGCCAAACTAGTCGAAATAAACAAGCAACAAAAATTGTATCAATAAGAAGTGATCACGGAGGAGAATTTCAAAATGACTCTTTTATAGAATTTTGTAAAGAAAATTGAATCTTCCATAATTTTCTGCACCAAGAACACCTCAACAAAATAGCTGTTGCTTAAAGAAATAATAGATCATTGATAGAACTTGCAAGGACATGCTAAGACCGACTCCAGTTACAAAAATATTTTTGGACAGATGTTGTAAGTACAACTTGTTATGTATCCAACAGATTTATAATTCGACCAATATTAAAGACGACTCCATATGAACCTATAAAGGTAGAATAAACCTAATATTCTCACTTTCACATATTTGGATGTAAGTGTTTTGTGCTGAATATGTAATGATAACCTTAGAAAATTCGAGGAGAAAGCTGATGAAAGTATATGTATTGGTTACTCATTACTAGTAAGCTTTTAGAATTTTCAATAAGAGAACTTTGTTAGTCGAAGAATATATGCATGTATCATTTGATGAAACTAACCTTCGAAAGAGGAAAAAGTTATCTCCTATGATGATGATGATTTTATAAGTGATAATACAAGCAAATACTATCAAGCTGATCAATTAACTCAAGAGAATGAAGTCAGCATTAAGCCGCAAGAACAAAATCATAATCTTCCTAAGGAATGGAAAACCCATAGAGATCACCTATTGACAACATTATAGGTGATATCAATAAATGATTACAACAAGGCTCAAACTCCAAGATGCTTGCTTAAATATGGAATGTTGTTTCTCAAATAAAACCTCCAAGATTGGGTGAAGCACTTAAGATGATCAATGGATACTTTTCATGCAAGAAGAACTAAACCAATTTGAAAGAAGCAAAGTATAGGAACTTGTCCCTAATCCTGGAAATAAAAACACATTGGTACCAAATGGGTTTTGAAAAATAAACTAGACGAAAATGCGTATATAGTTGTTCGAAACAGCAAGGTTGGTTGCCCAAGGATACAATCAAGAAGAATGATTGACTTTGATGAAATATTTGCTTTGGTAGCAAGGTTAGAAGCAATTCGTTATTACTTGCTTATGCTTTTCTATGAATTTTGAATGATTTCAAATAGATGTCAGAGCACTTTTCTCAATGCTAATTAATGAAGAAAGTAATGTCAAACAACCAACCGGCTTTGAAGACTCAAGAATCCTTCACATATTTTCAAAAAAGAAAAGCTCTTTATGGTTTGAAACAAGCTCCAAGAGCTTGGTATGATAGGCTAAGTAACTTTTTATGTGAACGGGGTTGAAAAGGGTAAAGTTGATAAGACATTATTCATTAAAAGAACTAATAATCACACTTTATTGGTTCAAATCTACGTTGATGATATCATATTTGGATCAACCAATAATGAAAGACATGAAGAATTCTCATTAATGATGCAAGGAGAATTTGAAATGTCTAGGATGCAAAAGTTAAATTATTTTCTTGGACTCCACATCAAGCAACTCAAGAATGGCATCTTCATAAATCAACAAAGTATTGCAAGGAATTGTTAAAAAGGTTTGAATGGAAAACAACAACAAAAGTGAAACTCCTATGGGCTCTAGAATCTATGTATATAAAGACGAATCTGATATTCAATAGGCATATCAAAATATCGAGGTATGATTAGTCTCTTTTATATCTAACGACCAACCGACCAGATATTACATTTATGTTTGTTTGTGTGCAAGATTTCAGTAGATCCTAAAGAATCACATCTTGTAAGAGTAAAACGAATTATGAAATATTTGAAAGGTAACAACCAATGTGCTTAGGTATCCAAAGGTAGCATATGCAGTATAGCTGGTTACTTCTGATTCTAACTATGCAGAATGTAAAACGGATCAATAAAGCACAACCAACACTTATATGACTATGGACAACGGATCAATAAAGACAACCGACACTTATATGAGTGCCCATAAGCACTACTGAAGCTATAACAGTAGGAAGTTTGTTGTGCACAGATTATATGGCTCAAGCAACAAGTATATGACTATGGACGTGATCTCTGATCATCCCACTAAGAGGTGACAATAACAGTGCAATCAATATCTCAAAGAACTCAATCATGCACTCTCGAACTAAACACATTGATATACGTCATCATTTATGTGAATCATGTGCTCAAAGGAAATATGAAGTAACATTTGTGGATAGCACAATCAACTAGCACACATATCACAAAGCCACTACCCTAAAGACTCATTCTACAAGATACGAAGAGAAATTGGTACTTTAAATAAAAACTATCTCTAATGCAAGGTATTTATACTTTGTAAGTCATTTCTCTTCAAGATCTAAAATCTTCCACTTGATATGTTGATAAAATTGATTCTTGATTTTGATTTTTATGTGTTTTGTAAATGTGAATATGTCTTTACATGTTGTCTTTTTAGTGAAATTTTGTTTTAAATAAAATTTTGATATCGTAACCGAATACACATTATATGTACTCGAATACAACTCATGTGTAGTCAAATACACGTTTCTAGAACAATTTGTATTCGAATACAACTAGTGTGTAGTCGAATACAGATTCACGTTTTTCCCAAATATAAGCTTTTTATGTTTTTTAGGTTACTTTCTACATTTTAGTAATCGAATACAATGTATCGCTTATCTTTCTTCAAAAGAAAAAATTCATTCTCTCTTACTTGCAACAAGTTACCCAACTAATTACATCTAAGATCACTCTTAACTTACAACTATCATTTCAAATCAAATTTCTCAAATCCGAACTCCATTTTTCCCAAACTCCTAAAATCTTCACTATCACCACGAATGCTCCTTAAAGAGGATCAAGAACCAAGCATGCTTCATGGGTCCTTCAAAAGGAGGGCTAGAACCGATAATATGGCCGATTTGTTCGTTTGCTTCACTCGTCGGAAGAAATCGACCGGCTCTGCATATAACTACTCTGGCAAAAGGATCACCACTCTTATGTTATGTAACTCTTGATTCCTTTTATGCTTTTAAGTTCCCTGAGTTCCTTAGGCACAACATTTAGAGGAATTTATTGTTATAACGGTCCTATTTATCCTGACTTGGTTAGTGTATTTTATTGTAATTCAAGAGAAGAGAAGGTCTAAGTTAATATCTCATGTAAAGCATAATCGTTGAGTTAGATACTCCAACTATTGGTGAAATATGCAACTTCATTTAAGGGTGAGAAATTTAGCCACAAATTTAGGAGTGAAAAAAAGTCACAAAAATATAAATGCTTATGTCTCATTGTTCGTTTGACAAGGACACCTAGAATGAAAAAAGGACACAACTAGGTTCAGAATTACTAGGCAACGGTTACAGAGTGAAAATCAACCATGACTACAGGACTCTTGCATTATTTTCTGAGTTATATGTTTGGTCCCTAAGGCTGTAAATTACTCTCAGATATCTGAATTTGACTTTAATTATTGTTCAGTTTGAAGGCATTCCAAACGCAAATGTCATATTTTGTCCACTCTATCATATTTGCCTCAAAAGATGCTATTGGTTTACCTTACGCAAAGGAAGTCATTAGAATCTTGGATTACTTTAAAATAGATTTTTTTGGAGAAGTAATGTATTAACCATTCAAGGATAATCTACTTGATTTAAGTGTGCTTCTAAGTATGAAGATAATGTGGAATGCATAGCTTCAGGCATATATCCATAAAAGAGATATTGGCCAATCTTCTACTACTGCCAAAGAGGAAGAAGACACAAAAGAAACAGCATCTGATGATGATCATGTTTCTAACCGCATGGTCATGCACAAACTCAACTTCTTACAAACATTCATCACTACCCAATTTCAGAACATGGACAACTCCATCAACACACGCTTTCAAACCATGGAAACCACTATTTCCCAAAACCACGAAACATTATTGCATGAACTAAATGGGTTATTCGTCAAAATCGACCACCTTCACCTCCCACCAGATGATGACATGTAGATCGATACTGGAAATGTATTTGATGTAGTTTGTTTGTCTTTTTAATATTTTATGTTGTTTTCATTGAAACTATTTGCCTATGTTCTTCTATTGTGATGTAATATTTAAACATGATTCCGTTTTAATTATGTGATTTTTTTTTTGTTTACCTTGAGTGATGCTTTCCCTATAAAAGTATTTGTTTGATTGAATTGTATTTTATATTTTTTTTCCTTCTTTTTGATCATGTCAAAAGGGAGAGAAAATTTGGTATGTTGTTGTTGTTAAAACCTTCTGTAGGTCTTCAAAATGTTTACAATATGATGGCATGAACTCAAGTTCAACGGGGAGTACGCATGAACTACGTGGGACAAAATTTTAAAACATTCAAACGCATTGAAGTCTAATCAAACAACAAGATTTTGTCATAATCAAAAAGGGGGAGAATGTAAAACACTTATATTTTTTATGAAGACAAAGACCAA
>PGTU02010397.1:0-13040 GCA_002896215.2 Cicer echinospermum | reverse complement strand
CAAATTTTGAGTAACCAAGATCACTCTTATCATTGGAATATCTTTGCATATTAAGAACATTTTTCCAATCCACTTGTCTCTTTTCATATATTTCAATGACTCTCTTTATTGGACAATTTTAAAAGAAAGAGAATCACACTTATGCATGTAAAATTTTGTTTTAATTTTTCAGAATATAAATTTTTCCATAGTGGTCAATTTTCTCTTAAGAGATTAAATTTATTTATTTGAGTGACACTATTTTGTACAGATTTGTACATGTCCATAAGTAATTCTTTAATTGCAATTTGAGCATCATTTATTACTTCAATAATTAATTTCACTATTTAGTTATCAATATTAAGAAAATAGGTCTTTGTTACTACCTATTCTTCTTCGACGGATTGGTGTGATGCATTCAAGGCCAACATTTGCACATTCGCCACTTTCTGAACTAAGATGAACTGACTTCATTGTCCTCTACATGCTATATAGGGCTTTTTGAATTCTTTCTTCTTGAGAAGCATTTTTCTTGACAAATATTTAGACATTCTGCATTTATGTGTCCTTAGCTTACTACACTCAAAACAAGTGACCGTTTTGACTTGAAGTGGAAACATCCTTCTTTCTAAAATTTTCCTTTTAAAAGTTTTACGGTTAAGGAACTTATCAAATTCTTTACGAGGAAGGTGATGTTTTCATCTTCATCTGAATCTCATAAATTGATTTTCTTTTTTGACTCTCCTTTTAGAAAATATTTTTGGGCTTCTTTTCTTGACTTCAATTTTGTTTCTAGCCTTCCAAGTCGATTTCATGTTCTTGAAGTTTTTCCAAAAAGTGCATAAAGATACATCTTTGATAGGGTTTTCTTTCAGAACTATCGTTCTTTAAGTTGTAAGCCCCTTGTAAGTGATCTTAGGAACTGAGGTTCAAATTCATCATTAAGCGAAGATCTTGTCAAGCGTCATCAAGTGGTTGGTCAAATAGATAATTCATTTATGTAAGTCCATAATGTTCTTCGGCTGCATTTGAAATAGTTCATAATTTTTTGAGATAATGTATTGAGTTTAGAACATTTTACCTCAATTGTTCCTTCATGAGTTACTTCAAGAGTATCCAGATTTCTTAGCAGTTTTGCAATGAGACACTGCGAAAGAATCATCCATTTCAATTGTCGATTGTAACATGTTTTGACCTTTTTATCAAAACAAACATTTTCCTTTTGTCACCTTTGTCCATAAAGGCTTTTATCTGTTGTAAAGATAAATGCCTCCTTGACTATGATTTTGATATAACTTCTTAACATACAATGTTATATGCATTATCTGATTAATCTAATAGTTTGAGTTGAGATGCTTTCAGGTAAGAAATCAACACTCACTTGGATAAATCTTGAATCTCAAGCAATCAAGCAAAGATTGATATATCATACTGGCTTGAAGTATTAATGTGTAAATGTGTCTATTGTTTCATAGTGTTTATTAGTTAGATTCATCATTATGATTTCACACATCTAATATTTGCCAATTAAAACTGAAATTATAAAATAAGTATGTTTAATCAATCAATAAGTAAATCAATTGGATAATCGATTTCCTGATTCATAGAACCAAGTTCCACTATGTTAATCGATAGCAAATCGATACTTAAATGTTTTTATCAGACCTGTCCTTCTATGATTAAAAGAATCGATTTGGACAATCGATTGAATATACTTTTCTTAAGTACAGCTTTCTACTAATCAATTGGTTAATCGATTTTCTGATTCATAGAACAAGTTTTCACCGAGTTAATCCACATTACAAATCGATTACTTAAATAGGTTTTATCAGACATGTGTTCCTATGATTAAAAAGAAATCGATGGGATTAATCGATCGCATAAATGAATCAGTTCATCATTTATCATAAACATACTGCATAATCGATTTGGCACATCGATTTAATTAAATATCTGAGTTACAGGGAGAAATCAGCCGATTGGCAAATCGATTTGATTAAGTTGTCTGAGTTCAGGAGAATCGTCGATTGCAAATCGATTTGATTGAGTGTATGAATTACAGGGAGAAATTAGCTCATGCCAAATCGATTATGTTAGTGAAAATGAATCGGACTGGGTAATCGATTGTTTGATCTCGCATTTTGAACAAACAATTATTAATCGATTACTCAATCGACTCTGATTAGTGAAACTGAGTTATCACATTCTGATATATTGCATTAAAACATTGATTAGCAAATCGATTAGTTCAATCTATTTTCCAAGAAATTTCAAGAAAAAACAGAAAACGAAATCGATTAGCGAAATCGATTGAGCTGGTAATACACATTAATTTAAAAATCGATTGGGAAATCATTTGTCTGAAGTTTTCTGAAACTATATAAACTGAATCAATCACAATTATATTAAATATAGAATACATGAAAGGAACAAAAAGAATCTCATTGCTTTTTCGAAAAATACACTTTGAGCAAAACTATTCTACTCACAAACATTATTGGCAATACTTAGTGTGAGAATTCATTGTGATTGAATCAAGTGTTTTAGTCTTTTGAAATATCATTCTTTGTTAAAAGAAAGTGTGTGGAAATCCAGTTTTGTGAAACTGGTGGTCATCTTTTAGAGTGTGTGTGATCATCTAAAAGAGATCTCAATCTGATCTTACTAGAGCTTGGGCGATTAGTTCTTAAGGACAGATTTGGTTGTTGTTGTAATTGATGTTGAGTTAGATGTATAGGCAGTGAAGTGCTGGAATGTGTAAACATATTCAAATCATTTCTAGTAAAGGTTGTAATCAGTAAGTGATTCTAGGACTGGATGTAGACTATCGAATTGATGTCGAACCAGTATAAAAATCCCATGGTGCACACTTCTCTATCTCTATACTCTTTATCTTTATAATACATGTGTTCTTGAATCTCAGTTTTGAATAAATTTTTGAATCTATTACTGTTAAATTGGAATTAATATTAAACAAAGTTGGTTTAATATTAAGTTCATCACTTAGGAAGGAATTACACCAACAATTGGCATCACAGAGCCTGATCTTTTAGACTAGTTCTCAAAAAGAAAAATGGCCTCTACTGAATTCTTGGGCGAACCTCTTTAGCTAGACCCCTGCCTTTAATGGGTCTGCTTATATGTATCTTTCGAGAGGCAAGTGAGCTTGACATATTAGATGCAGTAGAAAATGGTCCTTATGTGTCTAAACTTGCTGGTACTGATGGATCATTAATCAAGAAACCAAGATCTGAATTGGTCGGTGATGATAAGAAAAAAGCTGGCTATAATGCAAAAGCCAAAAATATAATAACTTCTGTTTGAGTGTTGATGAGTTTTTCAGGGTATCAAATTGGCAAAACTGCCAAAGAAATGTGGGATACACTCCAAGAAACTCATGAAGGCACAACTGATGTCAAGAGGGCCAGAACTAAACACTTTTTATGCATGATATGAACTCTTAAATATGAAGAAGGATGAGTCAATCAATGACTTGCAGACACGGTTCACACATGTCATTAACAATCTGAATGCTCTAGGGAAAGTAATTGACAATGAGCAACAAATAAAACCAAGTAAATGAGATGCTTGACAAGAGAACGGCAACCTAAGATCACTGCAATAGCTGAATCAAAGGATCTTGAACATGACCATTGCACCTCTTTGGCAAGCTCAGAGAACATGAAATGGAGCTGCACCGGTTGAATGAGTCAGAGCAAACTGATCGGAAAAAGAAGGGACTATCTCTGAAAGCTCAAACTCATAAAGTAAAATCTGAACCAGAAACTTGTACTGATGATTCCGAGAGTGAAACTGATGAAGAACCCTGAAATCGGAATGCTGGTTCAGAAAGTTCAAGAGGATTTTTGAAGAGAAAGGAATCCAACCAAAGAAACAATCCAATTCAAGGACAAAAAAGCTTCAGCAAGAATGAGACAAATGATAGCAAAGTGAATAACCTGCTATGAATGTGGAAAATCAGGCCACATTAAATCTGAATGTTTTCAACTACAAAATAGAAACAAGTTTTTTGAAAGCTAAAGGCAATGATCAACCATCTTCAAAAACTAAAAGAGCCTACATAGATTGGAATGACAATGATGAATGAATCTTCTGAAAATTCAGAAGAAAGAAGAAGCAAACTTGTGTCTAATGGCCAACACTAACTCAGATTCAGATAGCGATGTAAGTACTACCTCTAATCCCTCTTATGAAGAATTGGCATGATGCTTTCAATGATTGCATGATGAACATATTAAGTTAGTCAACACATTGATTGCACTAAGAAAATGTTAGAAAAACAGTGCATGATGTATGAAGAAATCAACAAGGATCATAGTTGCTTGAAGACATGAATGCACTTTTAAAAAAGAAAGCACATGATAAACTCACTAGTTTTATTGAACTTGAAAGAAAGGTTGATATCACTACAATTTGATTTAGCAAAATTTACTAATGGTAGAAACAACCTGAATGTTCTTCTTGGCAACCAAAGAATGCAAAGAAAATCTGGAATTGGTTATAGACCAAATAGGAATGCTCAAAAGAATCATAAAATTTGTTAGATAAAGTCAATTCATGATGTTTTCATTAAACCACTCAAAGTACATCCTCTGCTTTTTCATGCCATTTTTGTTGCAAAAAAGGACATATATCTTTTGATTGTAAATTGAAAAAGCTTGCTAACAAGGGATGGAAACAAGTTTGAAAAGTAAAGAAACCTGTGATTGAGACTAACCTCAAGGACCCAATCTAAATTGGGTACCTAAAACCAAAAGTCTGAATTCTTGTTTTGCAGGACTGCTTGACATCCAAAACTCACTCATGGTACCTAGACAGTGGATGTTCCAAGCATATGACTGGAGACAAATCAAAATTCATATCTCTTAATTTAAAAGACGGAGGATATCTAAAGTATGGTGACAACAACAAATGCAAAATACTTGGTGCTGGAGACATAGGGAGTGAATCAACAACGGTAATCAGTATATTTTACATCACATATTTGTACACTTGAGCACAAGGAAGATGATAGCTTAAAATTGGTAGGTGAAAGGGTAAATAATGTTGGACTTTAGTCCTCTTAATCCTAATTTTTTACATAATTAACAAACATACAATGTTCATACATCATATGATCAATCTAACATTTTAACTGAGCAAGATTTCAGGAACAACAACTCAACCCTACACACTTGAGACAAATTGCTTGGAAACTCAAGAAATCAACAAAAGTTGAAAATCTACTGATAAATCGATTAGGAAATCGATTCGTAAAAGGGTTGTAAGGAAACATATTGTTTGTGGTTACACAATCGATTAGGCAAATCGACTGGCACAATCAGAAATAAAAATTGTGCAAGTCAGTGGCAACCTGATTTACAGGCTATCGATTGCACATCGATTGTGCACATCACAAAGTAAAAACTGATTGAAACAAATCGATTGGGAAATCGATTGGGTAATCACAAGGACAATCCATTTACTAGGCTAATCGATTGGCAAATCGATTGCTTAAATAATATTTCAAAAGTAACATGACCCGTGACAAGCACAATCGATTGGACAATCTATTGTGAGAATTTCAATCATGTTAAGTTTGGTATCAATCGATTTGGTAAATCGATTGAACAAACAACTGGTAAGAACTTTTCAGAAAAATACTACCAAATCGATTGGTATCAATCGATTGTAAAATGCTGTTATTCAAGAGAAACCCAAAAAGAGAAAGGAGCCACCCACTTAGAAGCTTATGGCTGATGCCATGAAGAAATCTCTCAGAAAAAGAAGAAGAAACCAGTTTCTTCACCCCCACCTAAGAAAGCTCCTGCATCTAAGGATAAAGATGTAGAACCTACCATTCCATCAGACTTTCTTAAAAGGAAAATCCATGAGGGTCGGACTCTGGATTTTGCCTATTTTGATGCAGAAGGCTTCACTTTCCAAGACCATCTGAGATTTCACGGTCTTGAGGGCTTTCTCTCTTCTACTCTTGACAGTTATCCAAGGTTAATAAGGGAATTCTACTCAACATTCAAGCTGACTGAAGAAGGATTCAAGGCTCAGGTTAAAGGGAAAAGGATTTCTATGTCCTTTGAAGATTTTTCTGTTTTATCAGGATTACCATTTCATGGAACTTCAATAGATGGCAGTTCTCAGGCTGATACTGTTGATGAAGGATGGGAAGAATCGTTTAACATGCATACTGCTGTTAAGGACCTGATGATTGATGGCTTTGTTGAAACCATTTCACTGCCTATCGGTCAAATGAAGGTCTAACATCGAATGCTGATGTATACTCTGACCCGGATGCTTGTGCCACGATCCGGTAACCATGCAGTAGTCCAGAAGTTGGATATACTACTGTTATGGGGATTGTCCAAGGAGCTCAGGATGAGCTGGGCATGGATTGTGCTAAGGCACATGCTGGAGGCTTCACAGAGTAAGCTTGTGCTGCCTTATCCTCAACTGATTACCCAAGATTCTGAAACACTTAAAGGTATCACTTGTTAATGAAGAATCGTCTAAGACCACTCTAATCTTTGGAGAATCAATTGTAAACCAGATGCAATTGAAAAGGTTATATGGTATTTGGATAAGACCTCAGCCGAAATGTTGAACCAGCTCAACCTCATCTCAACCAGCTACTGAAACGGCCCCTCCTGAGTTTGTCACAAAATTAATGGATTTATAGAAGTTCAGATGACTCACAATGCCAAAATGCTAGAGTCACATGCCATAATGGAAGCTAATCTAAGGACTCTCCAGGCATCCCTAAATTCAGTTGTTCAGGATGTTGATGCAATTCAAGCGCATTTAGGCATAAAGCTATCATTTGAAGATATAGCAGACATTGGTCGTCAAGCAACAGAGGAACCTAACCCAAGACATCGGTCGTCAAGCAACAGAGGAACCTAACCCAACTCCCCTAGATCGTCCTGCAACTCACGTTGAGGAGACACCTGCTGAGGGTAATACAGCGGTCTCTGCCTCTCCCTTAGATAATAGTGAGGACCAGCCCAGTTTAGGAGATTAGGAGTTTAGGATCTGTGTTGTTTTGTAATGACTTGGTGTATTCATTTCTTCTATATATATAATGCACTAGAACGTTTATTCCATTACTCTTTAAAATCATTTGCCATAATCTTTTAATATTGCTCATTTGTTGCTCTGATACACTGTTTCTATTAACTTGCTAATGACTGCTGCATAATTTTGACACTCTGATGACTGATAATGTATTATTAAAATGCTCTGATATTGTTAAATAGCATGTATACTTATGCTCTAATCTGATGCTCTGATATGATGATATGATAATGGTACATATGATGCTATGAAAATATGTCTGTTGTTAATATTATGTCTTGAAATGCTCAAACTCAAGTTAAAATTGTATGCTTGTCACTTATGCAAAAAGGGGGAGATTGTTGGACTTTAGTACTCTTAATCCTAATTTTGACATAATTAACAAACATACAATGTTCATACATCATATGATAAATCTAACATTTTAACTGAGCAAGATTTCAGGAACAACAACTCAACCCTACACACTTGAGAACAAATTGCTTGGAACTCAAGAAAATCAACAAAAGTTGAAAATCTACTGAATAAATCGATTAGGGAATCGATTTCGTAAAAGGGTTGTAAGGAAACATATTGTTTGTGTGGTCACACAATCGATTAGGCAATCGACTGGTACAATCAGAAATAAAAATTGTGCAAGTCAGTGGCAACCTGATTTACAAGCTAATCGATTGGCACATCACAAAGTAAAAACTGATTGAAACAAATCGATTGGGAAATCGATTGGTAATTCACAGGGACAGTCCATTTACTAGGCTAATCGATTGGCAAAATCGATTGCTTAAATAATATTTCAAAAGTAACATGACCTGTGACAAACACAATCGATTGGACAATCTATTGTGAGAATTTCAATCATGTTAAGTTTGGTATCAATCGATTGGTAAATCGATTGAACTAAACAACTGGTAAGAACTTTTCAGAAAATACTACCAAATCGATTGGCACTCCGATTAACATGAAATTAGCTAAGTTCCTGTTTTAAACACAATCGATTGGCAAATCGATTGACACAAATATTTGAAATCACAGGGAACTCTCAGTTTGTGGCCAATCGATTATGTGTATTTGTGAATCGATTATGTGACTTAGTAAATCGATTAAGTAATCGATTGGTGTGACTTTATTATTGAAACAAAACACCTGACATCGATTATGCAATCGATTCATATAAGTCTGCACATAATTTACTGAAAAGTGTTTTTAAAAGAATCGATTGGGAAATCGATTGGTTTGTATAGTTTCAAGATTCAAGAAAAACAAGACTTGGGATAATCGATTGGCAAATTGATTAAGCCCGTTTTATAACTTTAATAAATCGATTGGTAAATCGATTGATTAGTTGTTTTTCAGAGAACTATATAAACAGTTTTTCAATCATTCTCTCAAATAACACATCATAATACATTTGAACACTTGAATATACTTCAGAACACTAAAGAACTCTTAAGAACATTTTCTTAACATCCTGATATTGCCTTTTCAGATCAAGACCAAAAAGATTATCCATAATCATTAAGAGAGCTGAAAAAGAATTTTGAGAGAAAAAAGACAATGTTCTCATAAACACTCTTTGAACAACCAGATTCTTGTTGAGATACATTGATCAAGATTGAAGACAAACTTTGTACTTCTTTTATTTTGTTTGTAACAATTACTCTGTAAAGAAACGACTGTGAAAAATCCAGCTAGAAACTGGTGGCGATCTTCTTGGATGAGAGGCCTCATCAAGAAGGAGTTGTACTTGATTTGTGTGAGTCTGCCGAGTGACTGCAAGGATCAAGGGGTTAAACAATAGGAAAGAGATTGGAGTTAGATAGATAGGTTTCGAGGAAACTGGACAATCTGTAAACAAGTCTCAATTCTTTCTATTGGGAAAAAGCTGAAATCCAGTTGGATTGTTAGGACTGGGATGTAGGTTGTCTTTATTGACAACTGAACCACGATAAACCTTGGTGCATTCTATCCCTTATCAATTTTACTTTTAATTGTTAATCTTGTATGTCGTATATATAATTCCGCTGTGTGTATGAATATGAATAAATCTTGCATCGTATGATTGTATGTTCGATCTTATTGTATGCTAGACGTATTCGATTTTCTATATTGTTTTAATTTGTTTAAAGACTGATATATTCTCTGTAATTACGAGGTCATAATAATCAACAATTGGTATCAGAGCCTGACTTTTTTTAGAGGTAAAACTCATAAAAGGAATATGGCCTCAGTTGATTTCTAGGAGAAGGTGCTTCACTTGCAAGGCCCCCAGCCTTCAATGGAACCGCATACATGTATTGGAAACATAGGATGCTGATATTTCTGGAAGCCAGTGGTATTGATATTCTAGATGCTGTTGAAAATAGACCCTATTATACTAAAATTGCTGGAACAAATGAATTGCTGATCCCCAAGCCCAGATTCGAATGGTCTGAAAATGATAAAAAGAAGGTAGGTTATAATGCTAAAGCTAGAATATTATAACATATGCTTTGTGTGAGAAGAATTCTTCAAGGTATCAAACTTTAAATCAGTAAAGGAAATGTGGGACATTCTTCAAGAAACACATGAAGGCACCACAGACGTGAAAAGAGCTCGTGTAAATACACTTATGCATGAATACGAATTGTCAGCATGAGAAAGATGAATCCATAAGCGATCTACAGACTAGGTTTACACATGTTATAAACAACCTTCATGCCTGGGAAAACAGGTGGAAATGAACAGCAAATCGGAAAGATCATGAGGTGTTTAACAAGAGAATGGCAGCCCAAAATAACTGCTATTGCTGAATCGAAAGTCTTGGCAAAAATGACCACTGCAAACACTGTTTGGAAAGCTCAGGGAGCACCGAAATGGAGTTGCATAGACTAGATGAGTCAGAGCAACGATAGCAGGAAAAAGAAGGACTGTCTTGAAAGCCCAAACGCATCAATCAAAAACTGAACAAGAAAGTTGCTCAGATGAATCAAGCAGTGAGACTGATGAAGAGCCTGAGATTGGTTTGCTTGTCAAAAAGTTTAAGAAATTTCTGAAAAAAGAAAGACAACAAATTCAGAAAGCCATCCAGTTCTAAAGACTAGTGACAATAAGACAATTACCTGTTATGAGTGCGGCAAAACAGGTCACATAAAGTCTGAGTGTTACAAGTTGCATAACAAAAATAGAGCTACAAAAACTAAAGGCAAGGAACCAGTCACCAAAACCAGAAAAGCATATTGTTGCATGGAATGACAACGAAGAATCCTCTGCCTCTTCAGATGAAGAAGAACAAATCTATGTCTCATGGCACAATACCGACTCAGAATCAGAAAATGAGGTTAGTTCACAAATCTAATCCAAGCTTATGATGAGCTGCAAGAAGCTTTCAATGAACTGCATGATGAGTATGTGAATTCTATTAAACAGCTGATAAGTACAAAAGAAATGTTTGAGCAAATGAAAAATGATCATAAAGAAATGGAAAATTTGTATGAACAACT
Source organism: Cicer echinospermum (assembly GCA_002896215.2). Classification (NCBI taxonomy): domain Eukaryota; kingdom Viridiplantae; phylum Streptophyta; class Magnoliopsida; order Fabales; family Fabaceae; genus Cicer; species Cicer echinospermum. The sequence continues at coordinate 2,493 of PGTU02010397.1, read as the reverse complement.
GAAAAAAGGATTCACATGACCAAATCTGCAAGATGCATTGAACTTGAAAAAAATGTTGCATCATTAAAATCTGATTTATTGAAGTTTGCTAATAGTAAAGATAAAGTGAATGTCATACTTAGCAATCAAAGACATGTTAATGAAAAATCTGGTTTAGGATATAAACCTAATATGCATGTTAAAAGGAATAACAATAGATATGGTATTGGTTATATGCAAACCAGAAATGTCAAACATTGGTCAAAAATCTGCTATTTCAAGAATATGTATTGACATCTTTACTAAATCAAAAAAACATTCATCCTTTGATGGTAAATGTCATTTGTGATTGCAGAAAGGGACATTTTGTTTCAAATTGCAAATTTAAAAAACTAGCCCATAAGAGGATGGAAGCAAGTTTGGATAGCAAAGAAACCAATTTTTGACACTAACCTTCCAGGACCCAATTTGAATTGGGGACCTAAAATAAAATTCTGATTGTGTGTTGCATGTGTGCTTGACATCCACTAAGCATTCTTGGTATTTAGATAGCGGATGCTCAAAAGCGCATGACAGGAGATAAATCCAAATTCTTTTCCTTGACATAAAGGAATGAGGTTTTTTGTCAAATATGGTGACAACAATAGAGGAAAGATTATTGGAATTGGTGACATATGAAATGAGTCAACTGCAGTAATCAAAAAATGTCTTGTATGTAGAAGGGCTAAAACAACAACTGCTATGTGATAAAGGTTTCAGGTAAGTTTTTCATCACAATCTTGCATTATTGAGCATAAAGATGACAAAAACATAAAGTTAGTTGGTGATAGAATTAATAACATTTATATGTTAGACTTTAATTCTTTGCCAAGTACTATATGTTGTTTGTTATCTAATTCAGATGAGACTTGTTTATGGCATAAAACGTATAGCGCATATCATATAGATCATTTTGAATAGACTGGTTAGCAAACAGCTAGTTATAGGTCTCCCTAACAAGAAGTTTACTAAGGATAGACTTTGTGACTCCTGTGAGAGAGCAAACTGGTTAAGACTTCTTTTCCCTCTATAGATATGGTCAAAACCAAGAGGGTTTTGCAGTTAGTTCACATGGACCTTTATTGGACCTGCTCAAGTGAAGAGCTTTTGAGGTAACCTTTTATGGATTATGTGTTGGTTGATGACTATTCCAGGTTCACATGGACATATATTCTTGCTCAAAAGAGTGATGTATTCTCAACTTTTAAAAAAATTTGCTACTTTGGTTCAAAATGAGAATGACCAGGAAAATTGTATCAATTAAAAAGTGATCATGGAGGTGAATTCCAAAATGATTCTTTCAAACTTATTGTGAACCAACATGGAATCAATCACATATATTCTGCCCCTAGGACACCACAGAAAATGGGGTAGTGGAGAGGAAAAATAGATCCTTAGAAGAGTTAGCTAGGGCTATGCTTAAGACTCCAACCCTACCTAAGTACTTTTGGGCAGATGCAATTAGGTACAGCCAACTCATGTTGTCAACATGGAATAAATGATTATTACAAGGGTAGGAAAACCAACCTTTCCTACTTTAGAATCTTTGGTTGTAAGTGCTTTGTGTTGAACAAATGGCAAGAACGCCTAGGAAAGTTTGACCCTAAGGCAGTTAAAGGTATTTTTCTAGGATACTCTCAAACCAGTAAGGGCCTATAGAATCTACAACAAAAGAACAAAACCAATATAGAGTCATTTCATGTAAAGTTTGATGAATTATTTGCAGAAAAACTCTGAACAAAACTCCTCATGTGGTTTGATGACTTTTGGAATGAAGTTGTAGAGTCTGAACCATTAGAACAACCTGTAGTTGTTCCTCCAACTATAACTGACTGTGTAGAACCTATTCAAGGACTGGTGATTTACCTAAGGAATGGAATTCAACAGAAACCACACCCATAGACAACATTATAGGGGATATCTCTAAGGTGCAAACTAGGAAGAACCTTATACATTTTTGTAACTTTACAGCCTTTGTATCTCAGATCGAACCTAAGAACATTAAGGAAGCCCTGTTAGATAGTGAGTGGATACTTGCTATGCAAGAGGAGTTAAACCAGTTTGAGAGAAACAAGGTGTGGAGTTTAGTACCTAAACCAGAAGGTAAGCACATCATAGGAACAAGGTGGGTGTTCAGGAACAAGTTAGATGAAAATTGAGTTATAACCAGAAACAAAGCTAGACTAGTAGCCAATGGTTATAGTCAAGAGGAAGGAATAGATTTTGATGAAACCTATGCCCCTGTAGCTAGGTTAGAAGCCATAAGAATTTTACTTGCTTATGCATGTATAATGGACTTTAATCTTTATCAAATGGATGTGAAAAGCGCCTTTCTCAATGGTGACCTTCAAGAGGAAGTTTTTGTTAGCCAAACACCTAGTTTTGAAAATCCTGATTTTTCTAATCATGTGTATAAGCTATCAAATGCCCTCTATGGGTTGAAACAAGCTCCAAGAGCTTGGTATGAGAAGCTCA
>PGTU02010394.1:0-16389 GCA_002896215.2 Cicer echinospermum | reverse complement strand
TCAGTGTGGTCAGCACTGGGTGTTTCCGAGCAGCGAGGCTTACACCCATTCGCATTAGTTCATCCAAAGTTCCTTACCCTTATGCACGACTTTTCTAATAAGCCATCTTCCTATCAAGGTTAAGGAGTCAACTGAGCATCTCAGCGGCGGGATTAATACCCGGATCGAGTCAGCAGTTCACGCCGCCGCCCCGACCGAAACAAGCATAGGAGGCGTGGGCCACAGGTCGCACATAAGCCGCCGGGTCGCACGGACAGAAGAACACCCAACATACGATGCACACTCCAAAATGTGAAATATTAATCTTCATGGAGCTTTTTGGTGTAGTCGTACCAACAGCCATCAGCCTGTCGGCTCGTTGGTAAGGCGAGAGCTTCAAGCCCGATTTCAGGTCAGGATGGCACACCCCCCACACAAGCACCACCCGACGAAGGGGGGACGGGGAAAGCTACAGGCCCAAAACCTTCGACCCTTCTTTCTAAATGGGGCCCCGGAGCACCCCATCTTGTCATTTCGTTGTTTGCTCATTCCCGTTAGGGTTAGGCCGAAGTCTTTTGGTGTTTCCTTCTCCGCGCCGCTCACGCTTTGCTGACCTATCGCGTGGTAAAAGAGAAGAGAGTACGAAAGAATAGTAAACAGAGCACACCGCAGAAGATTCTAAATATGAGAAGTCCCCCTTGATTCGATAAGAAGGAAATGAAGACGGGAACGAAACGAAAATGAGGGCGTTTCCAGCTCTAGTTTCGGATGAGCTTCTCCCCAATTATGTCTGGTAATAGAATAGGGCGGCTTGCTCTGACCAATACTCCACTTTTTGCTCCGTCCATGGAGCGTATTAATTTCCTGGAATGTAGATAGACCAAAAGAGGGAATGAAGGGATAGAATAGGAATTATAGTCCCATTGAAAAAGGGCACCTGTGGAACATCTCTACTGACGAACCATTTCAATAGTAAGGGTGCTGCCGTGCCACGAGGCACGACCATAGAAGTAATGAAAGAAAAGTTATGTAGTGGAACCATCTGCTCTATCCGTTCGAGTTTCGCTTCTCTAGATAAGATGAGACGCTAAAAATGAAAGTGTTCGCAACGCATACCGAAAGGATACCAATGAAGCCGACCATTAATGACTAGTTCGAACACCAGGAGCGGTCTGATCCCTGATTTGATCAAACAGACTGCTCTTAGAAAGATGAAAGAAAAGCAAACTCTCCAAATTGTTGACCAACCTTTCCTTCAATGATAGAGGCAAGAAGACTTCCGGCCAGGCCTTACTATAACCAACCTCACAGATCCCACTCCATCTTTTACACCGATGTATCGTACTCTCTCGACCAGGTCATCATAAGAAATACTGCGAAATCTTTCCGAAGTGAGAGAAGGAGGGAAGACGCGCAACAACTAACATAACAGCCAGCTGAAAAACGCTAGCTAGCTAGGCTAGCGCGCAATGGCTTTCTCTGATAGGGGCTCGCTTTCTTCAAGCTCCGCCCAACCTATACAAGGTGCTGCTCGCTTTCTCTCAGCCACCAGTGGCTTATGTAGTGGTCGGCATTCCTACGTGCTCCTCTTTGCCCCTACTTAAGAATCCAAAGGTGACCTTTGGCTGTTGTCTTGACGCTTTGGTTACGAAAGTTGCCGGGTCTAGGTTTATGGATGGATTTTGTCAGCGAAAGTCCCTCAAACTCAATCAATATCAACAACATGTCGTGACCGGTTAGGCTTGGTGGATTTTGTCAGAAAAGAAAGTAGGTTTCGGGGGTGGGTTCATTGATTAGTACACCTCCGGTGCTGATAAGGTCGGGACCGTGGTCGTCCGTCTCAGGTTTGCCGGCCGATAAGATCTCTGAGATTGACCAGCCAGCTGGGTTGGTTTGGCTATTCCTTTCTATTGAAAAGAAGGAGTCAGCTGTCTGCGCGAGTCACCTTCTTCTAGGCTCCGCTGGACGACACGGCATTCTCGTTTAAATATAGGCCGGCCGCACTTGTGATGGTTCCCCAAGATCCAATATATATGACCACTTAGGTCTACGTTGCCACGATATTGTTCTATGGAAGCGGGCGGGCTGTTAGAAGTTCGGCCCGGTTTTTTTTTGGTGTCGTAGGGGAGGGATTGACCTTTTTAACGCATATTCACTCGTACCGGCATGGCCCCACTGATTTGTTTTCGATCGGAGCATCAAGCAGCGCAACCCGGTTCTACTTGACTAAGCCCCGTGCTCGTCCAAGGAGGGAGTTTGCTTTACCCAACTCCCTTTTTGATAACAAGGCAGAAACCCCCGACCCGACATTCATTAGTTTCGAATGAAGAATGAAGAGTGCCCCAGCAAGCACTACTCCTATCAAAATGAAAAGCGTGACTTTACTAAACAAGCAATAAAAGCTCTTTACTAATAACATAGAAAGGGCTTTTCTCGCTTGTAGCTTCTTCGCATGCTTGAGCGCATTAATAGAATACATAAAAAATAAAAAATGAACTTGAGTTTTCAATAAGGCTCGCGTAGGGGCGCTCACGTTTTTTGTCTCTACTTAAAATCTAATATTTTTAAGTTGGTAAAGACCCACCCCTTGTTTCAGTCAGAATGAGTCCCCGGGACCCCGGGACATTGGCTTCCGCCAACAGTGGACTATTAAAGGATCGCATCCCGCGCATATTCTACATTATAGCCTGCAACTGATTCAGCTTCCGCTTCTGGGAGATCAAACGGAGCTCGATTAGTTTCTGCTAGACGAGAAATGAAGAACATAACCAATACTGGGAACAAGGGAATACCGGACCATATCTGCTTTTGCGCCATGACAATATCACTCGAATTACGGGGACCTACACATATTAGTACAGTATACCGGGGTCCCCGGCCAGAACCACACGTGCAAGTTTCCTGCATGTGGCTCGTCCGCGCTTTCCGAGGCGCTGCCTGTGACTCAGCATGGGATAAGAAAGAGGGCGTCACACTTTCGTGTTTAGAGCATTGTCCGAGTGAATAGGCAGCGCCTACCAAGCAAAGCTTTCTTGAAGAGGCTGGTTCCTTTTCGGCGCCCGCATTTTATTTAGATGTAGGGGCAAGGCAAGCCCCAGGAAAGTCTAGGCTCCCAGCTCAATCTCGGCCGGCATCCTGCTCTCGAGGGGGTGGGGTCCTGGAGCGAACTACTCATTGCAGTCTTGCCCCCAACCCAAGGCCGTTAAGGTTGGTGAGGAGCATTGTTTTGAGGGAGGGAAAGCGTGGTTGACAAGCCACTTCGAGGAAGCGACTGGAGTGCTTTCATCAAATGATGCATATGGGCTGAGCCATTCCCATCCCAAGTGGTGGCCCGATTCGGCCTGGTCGGGAAGAGATTCACATAGAGACTTTTGCTATCCGGGAATCTCTTTCTATGTTAGCTAGCGGGGGCGGGCTTTCCTATGATAGTCCCGCTGCGGCCTCAGACCGTCCGTTACGTCTCATCTTGATTTGGCTATACTTGTATGTAGCCAGCCATGTTAGCTTCACATGAGAGAGCCCTTTTTTTTAAGGCTAAAAAACTCATCAGTCAGCTCGGCCCCTTTCCTATTCAGCTTTGCCGCCTATTAAGAGAATAGGTCCCGTTCAAGCGGCCCGCCTTTATTCATCTATACCAGCTGCCACGCACGACCCAATAGGAACGATTTCAGCGCCCCTATCTAGATAAGAAGCAGAACGCGCCATCACCTACAGCCCTTTCCTCTGCCGGGGACTTCCACGAAATGAAAACGGGCGGCATCGTCGTATGCTCGACATTGGTTGCCCTGGTTTATATCCCGGAGTACTCCTATGGCCGATCTGTCACCCAACCTACTCAAAAATCTAAAGGCTTGACCCCGTCCCGTTTGGAGAATGACCCTTATGGCATGGCTTAGTCAGTTATTCTCGCAGTTCAGATAAGATTCGGACCGCCACTTCTCTGAAAGCATGGTTCTTGCCTTCCTCCCTCCTTGGAGCTCGTCCATTCGTTAGGTGATCCCTTGCTCTCACGTTCGAGTGTTTGCTCGTCGTTTAGGCCGGTGAGTTAGATTTCTGCTCATTGCAGTCACCTCCGGGGTTCTTCGCACCAGGATAGTACCAGGACCCTTGTGCCCGGCCCTTGATCAGATAAATCCGCCCGCCCTATGACCAAAAACTTAAAATTAGCCTTGCGACGAGACGCGGACATCCCCCATGCTGCGGTTCCCTCCGGTCCGTTCCCGGGTTGGGTTAGGGGAACATCCGAGCGATTGCCTTCGCGGATCCAAACGCGCTCACAAGGCGCACAATAAGAATAAGACCAATAGATACTTCATAAGAGACCATTTGAGCTGCAGATCGTAATGCTCCTAGAAAGGCATATTTCGAATATAGAGGAGTTAAAGTTCCCAACAACGAGTTGATCATACCCTTCTTTGAACCGTACGAGCACGTCTCTGTAACCCCCCCACCGCGCTTACGGCTCTATACCCCAACCCAACTTGCTCTGGCCCCCGGTCCTCCCCTTTCTATTTGTGGTTGGTTCAAGCGCGTGCTTGCTTTTTTATGCGGACGAGTTTTCGTCCGGAACAATACGGTACTCGACTTTTACCTTTAAGTCGGAAAAGGCCTCAGATTGGACTCCACCCCTATTGAGGTCTTCCAATAGGGCATAGAGTCGATCTAGGGGTTCCTCTCCCGTGGAGGTTCGGGGGTTTTTTAAAGCGAGGGCCCCCTTTCCCATCCAATTCCCCGTCGGGTCAAGGCCCGCCATGATTTGGATAATCTCAACCTTGACCTCGAATAGGTCTTCGGCCTGAATCCGCATCATTTGTATGACCTCGGAAGAAGGATCGGAGTATTGGTTGAGCAGGCGGCACGCAATTGCGTTGACACAGTCCCCCCTATGACTTCATCAGGTTGATACGGGTAGGGGACCACTGGTAGGGTCGTATTAGCTGGACCCGCTTCCTCTGTTCCGCTGGGCCAGGATTTCCTGGATAACGTCCAGATCAAACGTGTCCTCCCTCTCCGAGGACGCGTTTGCCTCTCCCGCGCTGGTTTGAGCATCCTCCCTTTCTTCCGATTCGCTAAAGCCTATTATTCCGTCTAGTCAGGTTTGCTTTTTTGCGTTCACTCTAGGAGTTATAGTTAGATTCGTGACTTCTTCGCATCTCTCAATCAACATACTAAAATCCATTCTCTCACCAACCCCCAAGCCGATTTTGCTAAACAAAGGACTTGGTGATTAGTAGCTGGTTCAACAAGAGCAATCTTATCTTATTGGCTTGCTTATTCAACTCGTTTGAGTAAACCCCGTCTTTTTGTCCGACATGCCTCTTCCCGTTAGCGCAATAAGGCCATTATAAGGGCCCAAATTCGAAAAAAGTTCTCCCTGTTCCGAACATTTCGACGACAAGGACAAGTTTTAAATCGCATATGCATATCCCGTCTTTATCTTTCTTTCCTTTCATTTTACTGGGCTGTGCACTTTCAGCCCATCACATCAAGGTGACAGGATTCGAACCTATGGCCCTCTGTACCCAAAACAGATGCGCTGACCAGACTGCGCTACACCTCGTCTCACCCCCTCAGCATATAGATCCACCCGATCGATGAAGACTCGAACCGAACTCGCCCATCCTTTTGGGCATAGGGACGCGAGAACCTAATCAACCGCTTTTTTTAGAAAATCTGCCTCAACTCCAGCAAGACAAGATAGGGCGACGCCAAAAAGCCGTATAGTGCAGGAGCGCTCACATTTGATTTTGGCTTCCTCTTTAATTAACTTAAATTTAAGAAAACCCGGCTCGGCTACCTGTCCTTTGGACCCAAAGCCCGCTTAGAAGTGGATTCGAACCACTGACACAAGGATTTTCAGTCCTTTGCTCTAACCAGCTGAGCTACCTGAACCACTTTCCTAAAGTATGTTTTCTTCATCGAATAGCGCCCTACCTTACTTACCACTTGACTAGTCAGGGAAAAGCCCTTTACTAATAACAAGAAAGAAAGGGCTTTTTTCGTTCGTCAAGCTTTCGAGCAGCTCTTTCAACTGCCGCCTAATCTCCTCTCCCAACATGCTCAAGAACCGAGAGCCGCCCAGGGACTGCCGGAGGGAGCTTGCTTATAAAAAGAAGATAGGCCGGTCAAAACAACGCGCAACGGGCTCTCCGCTCACTAAGTAGTGCTATTCTGTCCTCCGGGGGACTCCACCAACACCAAGAGGTTCTTTCTCTCACGTAATTTCGCCCGCCCGTTCCACTTCCGTGCCGGAGGGAATGGGATTCGAACCCATGATACAATCTTCTTGTATGTCGATTTAGCAAACCAATGCCTTAAGCCACTCAGCCATACCTCCAAGTTGTTGATCGGAATTTTATGTGCGGTTGGTTGCCCGAAGGGCTATCTGATCCGATCAACTGCGTAAGCCGTAGCGCGCTAGCGCGCGTACTCTTCCTCTATCTATGAGCGAGACTCCATAAAAATCTGCCACTCGTTGGGCGACGCCCTCTTTTCTATGAACACCCCACCACTGAATGATGAACTTTGCCACTCTTCGCCTCCGACCAGGAGAGAACACAGAGTCAAGCCAAGCCCTTACCCGCCTGAATTGAATGAATATCTCCTTCGTCTGGTCGAGAAGGGAGAAAGCCCGGGGAACTGGACTGTGACTCTTCTATTACATTACGGAGAAGTCCATTTTCGTCATGATCGATCCACGTCCTACCGTAGTGCCCGGAGAACCTGGCTTGCTTAGCTTACAAAGCTAGCTTACTAACGCGAAGGCCTTTCCTTCACGGGCTTACTTAGTGCTTGTGCTAAGGAGCAAGAAAACGGATGCGCTAAGGTTGACGCTCGACCCAAACAAGCAACGGCGTTCGAGCCCCTATCAGATAAAGCCTTCTAAGAAACTAGCAAATTTACCCTCAGCTCGACCGAAGAAGGGAAGGTCAGTCACTTGACTGTAAGAACGACTAGAAGGAGAGGACTTTGACAGCTCTATGTTTCATGAGGTCGAACTTCGAATGAGCTATACACTCTAGGAGAAAGCCACTCTACCGACAGGGTAGTCACCGACGTTTCAAGGTAATGTCCACGCTCGCTCTAGTGAGTTAAGGTGTATGATCAGGCCTCCTACATGGTATCCCTGCCTTACATCAATTCGATAAGCTCTCACTAAGTAATTGAAGATAACTGGGAAACCACTGCTTGTCTTTCCTTTGAAAGAAAAATCCAAGACTTCGGTTAGCGGGGAGCGCCCTGTCCTCTTTTCTCCCCCCCCCTTTTATTTTGAGAAGCCGAACCTAGTCTTTGTGTGAGTTGTAGCGGATCACGTGGCTCGATGGAGGTTCCTCAGCGTCTTTTGTTTTGTTTGAATGACTACCGCGTGCCATTTTACCTCAGTAATTTTGTCCTACTTGCTTTTTTTCGAATATCCTATAACGTACCATCTAGGTCTCGTCTTGTAAGCCCGGAAGGGCAGATAAAAGTGCTCCTTCTTCTTCTTACTCCCGCCCGATCAGGGAGAATGACTCAAATCTAGGATCCGACCACTATTTGGTACACTGGACTATGTTGGTTTCCAAGAGATCACTGATAAACGGGTACTCCCGGATGGAAGGAAGGTACATATCGGAGATATAATTCTCTTGCGCAACGGCAGACGCATCTAACCGCTGAACTAACATTGGAACCCATCGCCGTGATCGGCTGGGTGAGCTTTTCACTCACACGCGCGGCCAGCCTTTTATCCAGACCCTTATCCTGCCTGATACACTAGACGCATAGTCTGCGAAACCAGCACTAGTCACTACCTAGCTGGCTGGCTACTACTCCTACTCATAGAAGGCTAGTTTACAGGATAGCTTTATCTAGCTTACTTTGAATAAACTTACCCTACTTCCGCAAAAGGGTGACCCATAGAACGATGGATTAGCGGGTACTTCATTTAAACAGTGACATTGCTCATGGATTTGAACAGCAATCCTAGATCACACCTATATGAAGCCTTGCTGCATCTCTAACTTCCTGCCTCGTCATCCCACTGTGGCCACCCTAACCTAATGGAGAAGATTACTGGGCCACTCTCTGCAGGTTAACTCTGGTTGGCCAGTCAAAAGACACACGCTACCATAACAGAACACTTAATTAACATCAACTTGAGCAGCTTCACCCCGGAAAAGCATTGGAGAAAGATTCTAATAAAGATTGCCATATTGCCCTTTCTCAAGATGAGACAGTTGGGATGGAACTTGAACGGGGTTCATTTGAAAAAGTTGGAGAATCCAACCTGCTGCTGTGGGAATAGTGCCTCACGTTCCACTGAACGCTGGGGAAGGAAGTTACATAGTTTTTTTACGAGTAGTAGGGGTATGCTTTATCTATCTTATTGGCTTAAGCATCCTATTATTCTTTATTTTTATCCAATTATAATCAGATTTTCAACATTAGCACAAGAGCAGATAGGATGGAGACGAGTCTCAACAAGCAGGGCAGGAGAGATTACCTGCTCCGATAACAACTGAAACTTTTCCTATTCGTGTAGCCAGGAGGAATGCAAAGATGCCCCGTTCACTTGAATAGGAACTGGAAAGACTTAAGATACGAATTAGAATAAGCAGTACTTTCTATCCTTCGGACCCTTGCTTTAGGGGATATCACTGCCCGAGAAGATCATCTGCAATGACATTTGAATAATCCAAGGGCAACTACAGGCTCTAAGCCTATCTGCTGTTGAATAACCAACCGGTGCCAGTCTTTTCTGTTACAGTAAGAGCTGTTGAGTAAATAGAAGCTCTGGTCCTATCCGCTGCTGGTGGTGAAGTCAGTGAATCAGTCCCAAAGCTTTCTTCCTTCAAAGAAGAAGTTTTGTCATTACGAACTAAGACCGAAGGCAGGATTAGATTGAGCAGTATAAAGGTTACTTTCTTGGCACCGGGGATTGCCATTTACATTTAACTCCTTTTGGTAAGGCAAGGCAACCCTTTATTAGATTAGGACCGCTTCTCCGATGAGATGATAGATGCCTTTGGCCGATTCCCTTGTCATCTCGCCCTCCCCGCTCAAACTCAAAGTCTGTCTTAAAATAGAGGGAGAGGGAGCCCCAGAGCTCTTCCCTTTGGGACACGTGAACTCCACTCTTGGCAACTGCCCTCTGCTGTAGCAAAAGTACCTTAAAGATAAGAAAGAGGGTCGGGCCAAGATCGCCATTCCGAATGTTGAAGAATGGGACTATACTTAGTCATTGCCGTCAAAAATCCAGATGGGATATTTTTCTACCTCAGAAGCGAAAGTTATAAATAAATGTGAAAGCCGAATCTCAGGTTCCTAGATAACAGATAGGCGCACAGTAAATAGGCGCGTTGACTCAGTCTAAGAAGCATGGCGACGGTCGAGCGCTCTCTCCAAGACGAACAACTGGCCTCCCTACGTGGGAAAATGGGCCTTCTTTCCTTTCTTTGATTTTCACAAGCATTTTATGAAAGGAACAATTCTATTAAGTTTGGTTTCGGAAAACTTGCTAGTCGCGGATTAGTGCGTTCTGCGCCGCCGGCGGCGCAGGTTGATCTCTCTGGTTGAGGCTGCATTCTTTTATTCAACTTTACACGTGGGAAGGGCTTACTCTCCTAGTGGCTCGGCTTGGTCTCGCTCCCTTCCTGCACTATTCCTCCCCACTAAAAAGAGCGATTGATAATCTCGATAACCTTTCTTTCTTAACGCAAGACTACCCTCTTCCCGAAAGCTTCGCGGGGCGATTTGAAATGGCCATACTGTACTGGTTGGACGATGGCACAGTACGCAGGACCCTCGTATGAAACCCCACCGAGCTTCCTTGCACTATGTGGAACGGACTATTCTCGGATTGGACACGCCTATAGCTAAAGGAACGTACAGCGAGCCGTAGCGGGAGGGAGGCCAATGTCCCGTCAGATACCACGGCCCACGGGCAAGCCAGCGACCTTCACCTCCCGCAAGTCCCTTCGGTCTCCTTTAGCTCTGGTGGGCGTGGTTCTGTAGTTATTCTGGCCTTCCTTCATGTCGTAGCCTTAGCTTATCGACGGGTCTTGCAATACATACAGCATTTTCTTTGACTCATGCCTTGGAGAAGAACGTTCTTTGTTTGAGTTCGAAGTCGTTACCTTGCGGGAGCCACCTGGGCGAGACCCTTCTCTCCTTTTTGATTTCCATCCATATATATGGTATGTTGAATCACTTGTGAAGTCGACTTTACTTGACCGTGTCTGCTTCAACTTCACCCTAGACTCGTGTCGTGTAGCAAGACTAACAAGTGGTCGAGTGAATTTATGAACGAACGAGCAACTATTATAAAAAAGCAATACCTTTCTTATTTTTTGATTATTCCTTGGCCGTGTGGAACATGGATTAGCATTATGTCATTCCTACAAGTGATAACCCATCCAGGATTTGAAGAAGAAGCGCCATATGAGGACTTCGAGATCAAATATAAGATGTTTCTTTCCATTCCTCGTGAGCCACTTATTTCTCCGAAACAAGAGAGAAAAGTTATTTTCCTCCTATTTCCCAATAAGTCGACGGCGTTACACCATTGGGATACTTCGAATAAACTAGAGTACATATAGGATACACCGGTGCTAAAACCTTTTCTAAAGATATCTTCCAAACTGTTGGGGTCGTTGCTCCGGATTTTGTTCCCCCGGTTTGAAACCAGTTGGTTCCGTAGTTTTAGAATTCTGCTGATCCCAGTAGTACTCCATCTCCATCATTGCATATGGGAATATAGAAAGTAAAGAGGAAAAGGCATGACCAGAAGAATTGTGTGAAATAAGTGAATTTATCTAGTTGAGGCATGATTGATTGAGAAACAATGATTCCCTCCGCTACGGACAGAAAGAGAGTCCGGAGTCTTGACGAATTAATTCTATCGAGTTGTGGTTGTTGACCAACAAACAGAAAGGATGCATGGGAAAAGATGCATAAATGATATATCGGATTCTTTTTTTATAAAAGAGGAAAGCTAGACATTCATGCTAAAAAAAAGGCCCACAAAGATCGCCTATTTCCTGGAGGATTTTGGCAAAATGCCGACTAGATGACCCCTGGTTGATCAACTCGTCCAGAATTTTAGCCAGCTTGCTTGTCCGATACTTGGTTGATAACTCCATAGTTGGAGTTAAATAGCACTCGATGGCTACCCTGATATCGGAATCCGCAATTCCATTACCCGGTGGAAGTAATTTTTTTACTTCCTGGATAATGGATTCTTGCTTGATTAAGGCAGTGCGGAAGCTCCCCCGAATTAGTGGATCTGTCTTCAGGTTTTTGATATTTGTCTCTTCTTCCTGCAAGTCTCTTGCCGCACGCTCTCCTTCTCTTACAGCCTGACCCTCTCCGTCAGAAGCTGAAGGACCGGGCTGATCCAGGTTTGGGTTTTCAATCCCCAATACAGGGAGAGCGGAATCTCCCTCTGGGAAGGGGGTTGATTGAACCCCCACCTCCTGATGAAGAGGGGTAGAATTGCGCTACTGCGCGAGTCAGGTCTTCCATAAAGACATACCCCAGTCCAAGGGCAACCTTTAAAAGAGCCAGACTCAAAAGGGTTTTCGCAATGAAAGAAAGAATTGGCTGGGTCTCAGTTGGGAGTTTGCGAACTAGTCGCAAAGAAGAACAGTATTGAAATAGGTAGTCCGTTTTGGTTCCATATCTATTCCCATGTTCCGATCTTTCAAAATAGTAAACCCATTTTCCGGGTAAAGAATACAAACAATAATATCTTAGGCCTATAGGAACCAGGCTATCTACCGCTTTTAATCCTGTTTGCATAGGCTCGTGCACTGATTTACGTTCTATAATCCCAGGGGCTTTCACTTCGTTGAGCTTCAAAGCATTCCGCTCCCTTTGCAATCAAACCCCGGAACTACGGCTCAAAGGATCGTGCAGTGGATGTGTCGGGTTCGGGAAGTCTATCCTCCTCCTCCTCCTGCCGTTGGAATGGTGTGTTCGTCTCTGCCCGAAAAAAAGGGCGACAAAAAATGGTCTTAAAGGAGCACCTATCTGCCTGACTTGAAAACAATCCACGCTCCCTCCGATGAATGATTGTTTGTTCTTGCTTGATTACCGAAGGACTACCGCTGAAAGGCGTTGTCATTGCGACTTGGTGCCTAGTGTGCTCTTCACGGAAAGGAGTGAAACGAGCAAGGAGAGAGAGTCAATCTTAATGTCAGTGAGAATAGGAAGGGAAGAGACAGAATCACATCTGCTTGGCTGGTCTTCATGGCATGAAGAACTCGGATTCGACAAAAGAATAAAAAGCATAGCTGTGAGGCTTAACGGACAAAGAAAACGGGATCCCACTGATCGCCCCGCTTGTTGAAAATGATTCGGTCCACTCGATTCAGCGTGGCTCTTATGCCTGTGTTAAAAGAAATTGGATGTTCTTCCCTTCAGGTCTCTTTGAGGTTTAAAGAGGCTGGCTACAGGCGGTATTCGTCTTTGGCTAAGGACTCAATATAATCGACACTGGTATAGGTACGTTTTGGTGGCCTTCTCGCCTGGTGGAATCATACCACTACCGTTTCCTATTAGGTTTTCCATATGGGTTAGTAGTTAATTGCTATCACCTTGGTATGGTGCGGTATTTTCTTTTGGAGTCGTGTCGTCCAGATCAGATGACAAGTATTTGTTGTCTGTGCGGGATTATTTTGAGCGTAAGCTCACTGAAGAAGGGGACTTCTACGTGGAGAAAGTCATGCTCAGATATTGGGTGGAATCTTTCGTACGCTATGTCCGGTGGTATGAGGAAGCCTGTTGTGACTTCACTTTACCTTTGGAACAACTATTAGATCCACCTGCGGTTTGTCTACGTCCTGATCGGAAAGACCTGTTAAGTAAGTTTAACAAATATGGTCTGATGTTCAGATGTTATGACTTAATCCGTCAGCGTCGCTGTCCGCTACCTTTCTTTAATGGGCAGCGCGGCGCGATTGAATGTTGAAGTTGTGCAATCTCGTCTTTGGTTAAGAACCAACTCTTGGTTGGAGTTGGTTTAACGGACCGAAGAGTGCCACTACGATAAGTTTCATTATGTAAATACCGAAAAAAACTTGTCGTGGGAGCAGCCAAAAAAGAAGAGACATGAATTCATTGAACGAAAGAAATATCGTAAGTCATTTTAATTAGGTCGTACCTTATTCTATTCCCCTATCTTTAGTCAGGAATAGTGGTCCGGTAAGATGAACATGCCCTATGCGGTATTCCTAGTCTGTTTTTTCTCTGTTAACAACAGGCAACCAAGGGTTGTTGAACAACAAGAAATTCCCCTATTCATATAAAAAAATGAGAGGAGAATCCAAATCATGCTATAAGAAACGAAGCATGTTGCCCCTTTTTTATAGGTTTACATCACAGCAGGAAAACCCAAACTAGGACTCTCTCTGACTAGTGCATTACAACAAGAAGAACTGCAAGGCCAAGGCAATCATGGATATGCCACCACCCTACTACTCGAAAGCCGACCTCTTCTTCGTCCGTGATGGACGTTGCAGATCAAAAGTGGAAAGATGCAGTTAAGGAGATCATCGCCACCACAGCGCAGTCTATAAATGAGGATCATAGGAGCTATAAGAGGCCATATGATGACAGCATGGCCAAGAAAGCGTTCCCGCGAGACTACGTCCCTTCGAAGTTTGATACATTTGACGAGACTGGTGATCCAAAAGAAGATATCGCTCATTTCGAGCATTTAGCCAAATTTCAGACACAATGCGTTGATATCGCTCAACATAAAAAGCTGCTTATCAAGCAGTTCCCTAGCGCGCTCCGAAAGAACGCTTTCCGCTGGTTCTCCAGACTGAAAGCAAGATCTATTAGGTCCTGAGACAAGTTGTTTGAGTTATTATGCTCCCGTTCTTTGAGGAAATCTATCACGTCGGAAGATTTACGGCGTAGTAAAAAGGAACCCGAGGAGTCGGTTGAGCTATGGGAACGATCCCGTTTATTAGCAAGCCTTTCTCCACGAAATCGGTTAGCAGAATCTATCCCAGAAGAGAAATTGGGAAAAATTTGTATTGCGGGAATCCGCATTGAATTGCGCTCGGGCTTGATTATTGCTGGAGGCCCTACTACTTTCGATGAACTCTCTCAACGTGCTACTGGAAGCAGGGCAAACCTGATTGAACGGCACGCATATGCTAATGTCGCAGATAGAAGTCGGAGACCTCCTAAAGGTAGCAAAGACAAAGGGAAGAAAGAAGGTCATCGAAAGGATTTGCACTTTGACATCAAGAAGAGCTCAAAGTCAAACGAGCCCTTATATATAGGATATAGGCAATGATATGCTGAAATTACCGAAGTCTGACTACCAAGTGCAGCCCGAAGATGAAGATGATCAATGGTTCCGCCTTTAATGCAGGAAATCAAGTAATTTCCCAATCCCCAAAGCTACAACAAACCCGAGACTACAACGCTGCCCGAGATAAGACTTTTTTTGCGATGCAGCGTGATTCAAATTGCTACGCCTTCCGATCTCGCATTCGATGATCGGTAAAATAACAATAAAAATGAGATGGGAGATTTTAGTGGGACAATGTGCCCTCGTATGCGGTCGCGGCAGATAAAGAAAAAAGAGCATTCCTGACTTGCGTCCATGATCCAGTCCATGCACGCGGTTCGGCCCATGCTTGCAAACTAGTCTACGCCACGGTCCAACCCGCGCCTGCAGTCCGACTCATGCCATCGCTCCAGCGTTAGAGCTTATCAACGACACTCTGGCCCGACCCATGAAGACACCTACTACGAAAAAAATGGGTAAAAAAATGCTCTATACAAGAAATGAAAGAAGCAGCTATCGCGGGATTTCCGCATCCGGAAGTCTCGCACGCACTCCTCCAGCATCAAATGGAGAAATACCTTATCCGCTCCTCGACCTAGAGGGCCGGAAAACCCTTTCTTTTTCTATGGTATGGGGAAGGAAGCGGAAACCACCCTTCGAATAAAGGGCGGAGGTGCCCCTATTTGTATGCACATTCACACGACGGGCATGTTCCAAGATCTCCGCAACGAGAACCTAACACATGGTTTATTGATAGTAAGCTGATTCAAAAATGGATCATAGGTTGGTTGAATATTGAGTTCCGCTTAGGCTACGTGTTTGCTGTTCACGCGCTACTAAGCCGCACACAGGATCTTAGACAGGTTTCGTCCCTTTCGGGAACACCTTCGTACTAGTAGGAGCTAGCCTGATGCAAATATACCGAAAAAATAAGATATCTATGGTCGATTCTACGAAGAGTAGCTTCGCCCTTATGTTATGGCTCGTCTCGCGCTTAGTCACTCGCGGGATTCGGATAGGGGAGCAGCAAGTCAAGTCTTTTCTGAAAAAACTCGCAAGGAAAAGCAAAGAAAGCTAAAGATTGGGTGCTAGGAACAAAACTTTTAAGCAAGATGTCCAGTAAGAGATGCTGACAGCAAGCATTCCATCGATCAAAGACCCATGCTTCATGCTTGGGAAGTCTCTCCTTTCTTTCTCTTACCTAGAAATGGAAAAAGACTTCAAACAAGTAGCTCGTGGAACATCCCCACTTGCCCTTTTTTTCTCATCTTATATCTCGGACTACGTCATGATCGGGCAGCCACGCAATGTATTTCACTCCTAGCGGTAGAAGAGAGGTTCAGCGCAACATGTACACAGGCGCTAAAGCCTTGTTTCGACTCAACCTGATATTTTTATTTGATAAGCACTGGAAGAGATCTAAAAGCAAACATTCCATTGATTGAGCACCCATTCCTGTGTTTTTGATGATCCAACCTGGCTATTTCAATGCATCATGGGATTTCCTGGGGATACAAAGATTCACATAAATAATAAGTAGACTTTAATGGCCTGTACGACCAGACAGAAGCAGAATCATAGTCTTCCTCCAGGGCCCCTCTCATGGAAACACCTAAAGAATTTTCTTTTGTTTTCGGATAGGTCATGAAAGGAGAAGGGAAGGTTGGGCATCTATTATGGAATTAATTCGACCCGAGAGTAGGTACCCCTTTTTGGAATGTCGACGTGCGAACGTCATTGAATTGGTAAGTCGTCAATCCCTTAATGAATAAGGAGTGTACTTTATCCGTTGGTTTACGGAGGGGGAGAGGTTTTCTATTGTATCCCTGTGTGATTCCTATTGAATCATATATTCGGGGCGGGTGCCGGTTGACGATTTTGCCAAATGGATTCTCCATTCATTCGACAAAGACGATCAAAAAAATTGGCGATCTGCTGGCGAACTTATTACATTCCAATACGAGAATCTCAGATATGCCTTGAAGAGGACTCAGAACCATCCACGCGTTTACATCGAGATTTTGAAGTCTCGGGTGTCTACCATTTCACCACCAAGGCATCTCAAAGTTTATTAATATTCCATAAATAGATATCTATCTAGTCTTAATGTATGTAATATATGA
>PGTU02010389.1:0-24215 GCA_002896215.2 Cicer echinospermum | reverse complement strand
AATTATAAATTATTAGTTTTGAAATATTAATAATGATTTATTAATGAAATTGTGTTTAAAAAAATAAAAAAATAAAACTAGTCAAACCTAAAAGGAGACCAATGGGTTTGACCCATTTGTGAACCCTAACTAAAATAAAACAAACAAAAAAAGGAAGGGAGTTGGACGACGGCCGTAAAACCAAAGAGAAACACAACAACAATCTATAGTTTGACACCGATGATCGATAATTGTTCCAGAAAAGTTTCTCCGTTCTTGTCCAAATTTTAGTATGTCGTTTTATTGATTTAGGTAGTCAAATAAACATACTTCCTCAGATTTTTTAACCATCCAAATTTCTCTCTAAAATACCCAACTTCTCCGTTTATAAAAATTCCTTAGTTTGAACCGTTCTCCTTCACCGTAAGTCCGATTTGAGTGAAACCAACGCCAAAACGACCGTGTGAAAAATTTCTATTTTATCCAATAATTTGTTTTCTGATTTATGGTAAGTTTCCTTGACCGAATTTCGAATTTAGTTTTTAGAGTATCTTCTCATAAACTATTTTTAACGTTTACCCATAAATTGTCGAGTTAGATTGATTGATGGACAAAGAGTCAATGAACAAAGGTTGTTTGCTCGTGGAATCAAATTCGTGTGTGAAAGCGTCGAAATAAGGTAAGGGGTGAGAGAGCTTCTGAATTCATGAGTATAATATATTGTGAGATGAACGGGAAAATCGTATTTCCCAATGATTCATCTGGGGCTCGCTACGTACGGCAGTAGCCCTTTGAGTGATAAATTAATTAATCTGCAAATAAGAAAATTGTGAGATTAAAATGTGAAATAGAAATATTTATAAGGTGTTGATTGATTTAATTTCGTTAAATGTGTGATATTTTATATTATTGTAATATTTAATTTTATTGTGATATTTGATTTAATTTCGCTAAATGTTGGGTATATGATATTATTGTGATATTTGATTTAATTTCGTTAAATGTGTGGCATTTGATATTATTGTGATATTTTATTTAATTTCTTTAAATGTGTGGTGTGTGATATTATTGTGATATTGGTTGTTGAATTAATTTTATGCATATGTTTGATTAGATGAGTTTAAATGATGTTATAATAAAAATAGATGTGTTGTGATAATTATATGTAATGATTATAATGTATGATTAATAATGGTGATGTGATAAATTTGTGATGAATATATGTGTTGCTGTATGATTGATGATAGTGATTCTATAAATTTGTGATGAGTTTATGTGATGATGATGATGTGTGATTAATTATAGTGATGTTATAAATTGTGATGAGAATATTGTGATTTCAATTTGTGTTTGAGATGACGGTATTAATGGAGTATCATATACCAACGAGGGGAGAAAAAAAATATTGTGAATTTGTGAAGTGGAGATTATTTTGTCATCATATAGGTAGGGCCTGACAAGCCTAGTGATTCCGGGGAAGTACAACTGAATGAGCCTGATCGTGGCGGTCTGCTGTCGAGCCTTAAGGCAAGATTGTTGGGCCTTGGAGGTATTCCGGTGGGGAATTCCTAGGTGACTTGGAGGTACCACTCTAAATGTCGGGAGCTACCACGCAACACACGTTTACGTCGACTGTCACGTATATGTGTCTCAGGTTGAGTTGAGGGGATCTATGAGGACAGGGCCAATTTGAATTGTCCGTCCACCGGGATGGTGGCATAGTATCAAGCCTCCTAACCAAGTACTTCAGAGTAAGAATGGTACCACATTGTGAAGTAGAGTCTAAGCTCATGCATGCATTGCATTTCCTCGTGATTGTTTGTTGTGATTAATATGTATTATGTGTGAAATAATATTTCTGCGATGATTTGATGTTATAGTGAGTTGTATTGATTTTCCTTGATTTTGACTATGATAGTTTTCCCGTTATATAATTGTGTTAATGATTATATAGCTTTTGTATTATTATACATATTTTCGAGTTTACTAATTAACTATTTATTAATTGCTTTTCTGATTTGTGTTATGGATCTAAATTCTACTTAAGTGAGTAAATTAAACCATAAAATTATTGTTTAAGATTTGAGTTAATATTAATTGTTGACTAGATATGTTAGTTACTTGTTACTTAATTGCTTTCCTACCTAACTATGATTTTTGCACTCTTGTTTATATGAAATAGTGGGAAATAATAATTTTGATTGACCAGCTGTATATTTCACCCTTAATCAATTTAAAATATTTAGTTTTGATAAGTATATTGTTAAAGTGTTTGATCTAATAACTAATGATAGAAACAATTATTTCGATGAATTATATGTTTAAAAATTTAAGTATTAACTTTTACTAGTACAAATTATTATTATTTGTTGACACAATTTAGAGAAAAAAAGATGTTTCGTTATAAACTTTGAGTTAGATAGGATATGTTCTCTTACGTTTAAAGTTTTATAATTTTGATAAATATTCTTATTTTATTTTATGCGCTTGTTGTATAAGAAAAAAATCGATTTTAAATTCGTGGAATGTTAACTTTAAATCACTTGAAAGCTGTTGATGGTTGTATCTAGATGAAATAGAGGTTTTGATATTGGTTTGAAAAACAATTTAGATTGTTCATCATGATTTTAATAGTATGAAATTCATGATTATTAGACAATAGTAATTCTTGAATATTAGAGGTTGGTAGAACTTAGAAATTTTTAAAAATGACATTTTGAAGGAGTTAAAGTTACTTATGTTTGTATGATGAAAATAACTTTTGTTTGAGTACTCTTGATTATTGAAAATAAATTAAATCGAGTGAATTTTTGTTGATTTATAAATAACAATAATTTATATGCTACTAATTTTATTTAATGTTTAAAAAAGCTTAAATTTACTGCTAATGTTTTACTCTGTCTTGTTTAAGAAATTGAAAAGAGTTGTGTATATCTCGGTTTATGGGGCTGTGTAATATTGACATCGTGAGGCTGTTGGATATTTTATTTGAAATGATTGAATTTTTTTGATTATGATATTATGAACTCATTAGAGTTTGACTCGATGTTAGAGTTTTAGAGTTAAGAACTCTTCAGTGAGTTTTTACAATAGTACTAATGATAAATGTAATACATATTGAGAAACGAGAAGTAAAAAAGAAGGAATACAAGTTAAAAATAAATTTCTCTAAAAGTAAAGTTCTTTATGAAATCTTCTCAACAGATTCCTAAATTCATGTATTTTACGAGTAGAGTTATCTAGAATGGTAGTTGTTGTGTCTATAATGTCGACAAGGTGTATTTGAGTTTAATAAGTAGAACATGTTTGTTTGTACTTTTTTATGAATTAACCTAACAAAATAGTATGCATTAGATTGATATGTGTAGTGTGCATCATGTAGATTGATATGTGTAGAGTGTCTCATGTAATTGGGTATGCGTATAGAAACTAAAATTTATTTTATTAATTTTTTTTTATTAATTATAAATTGCAATTTTTATTTGAGACTCAAATATTTAAGATTAGAACAGAACTCCAAAAATTTTAAAAATTGATGGTGTGTTATGTTTTCGACCAATTTTGTGGCTTGATAGCAACTGAGGGATGTATCTATAAGCATGCTAAGTAGTTAGTGTGAGAGGATGCTACTATTTGTAGATTTATGAATTAGTGTAATTCATTATAATTATCATATGTCTTATGTTTTTGTGTCATGTGCACTACTTTATTATATAGATATACAATTTTTTTTTTGTAAGTTTATAAAATAAGAAATCAATTGGAACTATTTCTGGAAGTGTTAA
Source organism: Cicer echinospermum (assembly GCA_002896215.2). Classification (NCBI taxonomy): domain Eukaryota; kingdom Viridiplantae; phylum Streptophyta; class Magnoliopsida; order Fabales; family Fabaceae; genus Cicer; species Cicer echinospermum. The sequence continues at coordinate 20,451 of PGTU02010389.1, read as the reverse complement.
TTAATTGTAAAATTTCCTAATCTATCTATATATATAGTTTAAGTTTTATTTCAAAATATAAGTTGAAAATAATAATTTTTACAGTGATTAACTATTTAAAAATGTGTTTTTGATTATTAAAATATGAATGAATTTTTAGATTATGTGTAACCTTTAAAAGTGGTTTTTGCACTACCTGATTCAATTTGGTTTGGTAATGTATTGTATCTTCTAGTAAATAATTATTTATCTTATATTCTACTTGGAAAATCTATATATGCTTCATTTGTTTTGTAACTTTTAAGTGATGGTTAACTCAAAAGAAAATTAATCGTGATCAATTTTGGAGCAGTTAGACCTCTTGAGGATATGTTTCAATTTTGGAATCATTGTTTGAGTTATGAGATGAACGTAAATCTTGGTGCTAATGTTTGGATTAGTTATTTGAATGTGTATATGCTTATGGAAATATTAAATTGTTCGTGTTCAAGTGTTCTAATTGTTAGGAATCGGTGTATTAGAGTAGAGTAGTCGAGAGCATCTAAAAGTGAAATAGTTTTATATTTCTTCATTCGGATTATGATTATATATTGATACTAGTGTCATTCCTTGTTTTGTAACTAGTTGTAAATACCAATGAATTATTGTCAATGTGTAATTAAGTGAGTTTTTAACTTAAAGTAAGGAGTAGGAGTTGTGGCGCCGCCTTCGCACTCCTGAACCACGTAAAGATACTTTTAATTATCCATATTAGAATTGAATGACTGCAGTTATAGTTCCTTAAGTAGTTGACACATGGAGTAGGAGGGACTAGCTACCCGATGACTCATCGTCAATAAAAGAGAAAACGATAACTCATTATTTTGTTAGAAGTACCTTTTAATTTATTGTTTTAAATAGTTAAAAAAACATGTTCATCGCTTATATCAATTGAATGAATTTAATTATTAAATATATGTTATTAGGAAATAGTATCTCTACATTAGTTTTTTTCTTTCTCCTTGATTATATACAGTGCATGTGTTTATAGAGTAATTGATTGTAAATCTATTATAATATTATTAAGTTGTTAGATGTGTTTAATATTTTAAAAATAGCTCTCTTTGTCAGACTTAAGTTAAATTTGTTGAATGTTGATAGGAATTTAGACTTATTTTAAGGTGTAAAAATAGTAATATTTGGTTGAAAGAACTAGTTGAAATTGACAACGTACTTGGAATGTATTTCATTTAACCAAACTAAATGAACGTTATTATTTGCAAAATCTATATTTATTGGTATGTTTTATATGTAAATTACAAATGAGTAACTCTATGGTATTTTATTTCATAATGGAATGATAAATGTGATATTTATTTCATAATTAAATGATAAATGTTGTGCTTAATTGGAGATTGAATGTCTTAAATATGTTTGTAGACTAAGTTTGAATCTTGAGAGTGGTAAGTTAGATATTAGTTCACTCACTGAAAATTTCGAGGACGAAATTCTTTAACAAGGGGAGAATTGTAACACCCTAATTTATGATAAACTATTTTATTAATTAAATAGGATTTTAAATAATTAATTTGATGTTAAAATTATTATAAAATATATGTCAATAAACTTTGTGATTAATTTTTCGTTATATAGGTGATTTATATGATATGCTAGTTTTATAAGTATTAGATTACATGAGCGATATAAATAATAAATATTATATTTTACTCTTTGATCTATTTTTTTAAAATAATAGTATTTTCGTGTAATATATATATATATATATATATATATATATATATATATATATATATATATATATATATATATATATATATTATATATATATATATGTATGTATAGTTAAAAAAAAGATTTTATACGGAGAATTGGTATGTTTTATATGTAAATTACAATGAGTAACTCTATGGTATTTTATTTCATAATTGAATGATAAATGTTGTGCTTAATTGGAAATTGAATGTCTTAAATATGGTTATAGACTAAGTTTGAATCTTGAGGGTAGTAAGTTGGATATTAGTTCACTCACCGAAAATTTCGAGACGAAATTCTATAACAACGGAGATTGTAACACCCCAAATTTTATAATAAAACTATTTATTAATTAAATAGAATTTTGAAATAATTAATTTTATGTTAAAATTATTATAAAATATATGTTAATAAATTTGTGATTAATTTTCGTTATATGAATATTTTGTATGATGTGCTAGTTTGATACACATTATATTAAATGAGGGATATAAATAATAATATTTTATTTTATTATATTATATTATATATATATTTTTTTTTAAAGTAATAGTATTTTAGTGTAATATTTTGAAGAATAAGATTTTATGCGATTTCGTTGTATATACGCGCACCTAATTAATTTAATATTCTTATATGCGTTTGACTAATATTAAATGTGTATTTAATAATATTTTATTTAATTCTAAAATATTTTATTTTTAATTATTTATTTTATTAAATAATTATATTGAGATAGTGGTATATTGTGTTTGATTTTCTTTATTTTATATATTATTATGATATTGCTGATTATATATATATTTATTATGATTTAGTAATTAATATAAAGTGTTGATTGTATACTTATTTATTTTATAATTTTGAATATACTTTATGATGATAGTATTTTAATGTGATTTTTTTTAAAGTATCATTAGGGTGATTATTTGAATATGAGAGTTTTGATTATTAATATACTTTTAAGAGACTAATTACTTTATTTTATAAATATTAGTTTGGAAATATTAGCAATATTTAGTAATTAAATTATGTTACAAATAATGTTAAAATATTAGTTTTAATAATTATTGGTTTTTATTTAAAAATAAATAAAGGACCAATGGGTTTTACCAACCCTAATTGTAAACAAAATAAAACAACCACAAGAAAAAAAGGGAATTGGACGGGCAGCTCTGAAACCAAAGAGGAAACACAACAACAACAACCTATTGTTTGACACCAATGATCGATAACTTTCTCATTTAACTATTCAATTAAACACAATTTTCCAGATTTTTAACAACCCAAATTTCTCCCTAAAATACCTGATTTATTTTGTTTACAGAATTTTGTTAATTTGCACTGTTCTTCTTCACCATAAGCCCGATTTGAGTGAAACCAATGCCAAAACGGTCTTGTGAAAAGTGGCTATATTATCCACTGATTGGTTTTCTGATTTTATGGTAATTTTCCTTAAACCGAATTTCGAAGTTAAGTTTTTAGAGTATTTCTCATTATTTATTTTTGACGTTTACTCATAAACTGTCGAGTTAAATCGATTGAAGGACAAAAAAGTCAAAAGAAAAAATATTTGTTTTCTCAAGGAATCATACTTATGTGTGAAACCGTCGAAATAAGGTAAGGAGTGGGAGAGCGTATGAATTCATGAGTATAATATAGTGCTAGATGAATGGAAAAATCATATTTCCCAATGATTCATCTGAGGCTCTCTACGTACGGCAGTAGCCCTTTGAGTGATAAATTAATTAATGTGCAAATAAGAAATTGAGATTAAAAATATGGAATAGAAATATTTTTAAGGTGTTGATTGATTTAATTTAGTTAAATGTGTGATATTTGATATTATTGTGATATTTGATTTTATTGTGATATTTAACATTAATGTGATATTTGATATTATTGTGATATTTGATATCATTGTGATATTTGATTTCAAATGAATTTGGTGCATGTATTTTATTAAATGAGTTTATGTGAATGCAGTGTATAATGTAAGTTTATTTGATGATGATGATGTGATTTATGATATAAATCTGTGATAGGTTTATGTGATGATAATGATGATGTTTGATTGATGATAGTGATTCTATAAAATAGTGATGAGTTTTTGTGATGAGATATGATTAATGATAGTGATATTGTGCATTTGTGATGAGAATATTGAAGTAACCCCATAGTTGGTGAAATAATTTTGATTCCAATTTGTGTTTGAGATGCGGTCTTAATGGAGTATCATAGGCCAATGAGGGAGAAAATAAAAATTGAGAATTTGTGAAGTGGAGATTATTTTGTCTTCATATAGGTAGGGCCTGACAAGCTAGTGATTTTGGGGAAGTACAACTGAATGAGCCTGATCGTGGCGGCCTGCTGTTGAGCCTTAAGGCAAGATTGTTAGACCTTGGAGGTATTCGGGTGGGGAATTCCTAGGTGACTTGGAGGTAGCACTCCAAATGTCGGGAGCTACCACGCAACACACGTTTATCTCGATTGTCGCGTATATGTGTCTCGGGTTGAGCTGAGGGATCTATGAGGACAGGGCCAATTTGAATTGTCTGTCCACTGAGATGGTGGCATTGTATCAAGCCTCCTAACCAAGTACTTCAGAGTTAGAATGGTACCACATTGTGAAGTAGAGTCTAAGCTCATGCATAGCATTGCATTTCGTTGTGATTATTTTGTGGTGATTGATGCATTTCAAAAGTAATAATAATTACTCTTAGATGATTTGATGCATATTATAATGAGATGATTATTTTACTTGAGTGACTTTGATGTTGTAATATGATACTATTTACTTAAATATTTTAATATATCGTTATGTGATTATAAAATGCTATATTATGATTGTTGTGTGTTCTTCTTACTTATATTATACTATTAACATGATTTCGAAAACTCACCTCCTTCGTTGTTTGTGTTTGACTGGCTTGGCCCTGCGTTTTGCGAAATCGCAGTTATTACAGGTTAATGAGTCTTGAAGTTCAGGTTTGGGGAGAAGCTCGCTCTGATAGGTGATACTGGGAATGAGAGTTATAAGTGTATTTTATTTATTTAATTAAAAACAACTTTTTTAGATGAAAATCTTTATAAGTACAAGTAAACTTTTGGAATTAAGAAATTATAGTTTAATCAAATTTATGGAGATTGCATTGTTTTATGAGGGGAAAAAGTTTAAATTGTTTCTTTTTAATTTTGAGAATTGTGATATCCTAAATTAGTTATAAAAGTTTTTATTTTCTTGAAAACAAATTTTTCTTATCAGCTGCGAATTATAATTTGAAAAATTCTTGTATGAATTATTATATATTATTTTTGAGTTTAGGGTGTCACAGATTGAAGGACAAAGAGTCAATGAACAAATGTTGTTTGCTTGTGGAATCGTATTCGTGTGTGAAAGCTTCAAAATAAGGTAAGGGGTTAGAGAGTGCTTGAATTCATGGGTATAATATAGTGTGAGATGAACGGGAAAATTATATTTCCCAATGATTCATCTGGGCTCGCTACGTACGGTAGTAGCCCTTTGGGAGATAAATTCATTAATATGATATATGAGAACTGTGAGATTAAAATATGAAATAGAAATTTTTATAAGGTGTTGATTGATTTAATTTTTTATACTTGAGTGGTAGTTGAAATTTGTCATTATTGTGATGTTGGATGTTGAATGAAATTATGTTCATATGTTTGGTTAGACAAATTCATGTGATGTGATAATAAAAGATGGTTGTGTGACACCCTAAACCCTAATTAAAACAAATTTTAATTTTCTTATTTTTAAAACTATGAACTTCTTCAAATAACTAAATATAAAAAACTTCCAACATATATATTTATTGAGGTAAAGAGTATCATGTAGTCATAAACACGTCAAATAGATCCAAAGGTTCCATCAAAACTTAACAACTTGAAATCACAATCTCAGACAATAAAATCCTTTTGGAAGTACACATACATATGTTTAATGTTAAGTGCAAATATAGTCTCAATCCGATGTCACTATCAGTGTGACACCCTAAACCCAAAATAATATATATAATAACTTATATCATATTTCTATAAAATTTGCAGTGGATAAATAAAAATATATTTCCAAGAAAATAAAACTTTAATTTTAATTTAGGATATCACGTTTCTCAAAAATCAAAAGGAATACTTTAAACTTATTTTCTTGAACTTCGAGATTCATTAACCTGTAATAACTGCGATTTCGCAAACGCAGGGTCAAGCCAGTCAAACACAAACAACGAAGGAGGTGAGTTTTGAAAACATGATGGCAGTATAATACAAGTAAGAAGAACACGCAAACAATCATAATAGAACCGTATCATTGCACAAACATCCCATCAAGAAAATATCACATTAAAAAGTCAAGATCACTCAAGGGAAATCAATAAATCTCACTATAACATCAAATCATCTAAGAGAAATTATCACCACCCACGATACATATTAATCACAACAAACACAATCACAATAAAATGCAATGTTATGCATGAGCTTAGACTCTACTTCACAATGTGGTATACCATTCTAACTCTGAAGTACTTGGTTAGGAGGCTTGATACTATGCCACCATCCAGGTGGACGGACAATTCAAATTGGACATGTCCTCATAGATCCCCTCAACTCAACCCGAGACACATATATGTGACAGTCGAGGTAAACGTGTGTTGCGTGGTAGCTCCCGACATTTGGAGTACTACCTCCAAGTCACCTAGGAATTCCCCACCCGAATACCTCCAAGGTCTAACAATCTTGCATTAAGGCTCGACAGCAGACTGCCGCGATCAGGCTCATTCAGTTGTACTTCCCTGGAATCACTAGGCTTGTCAGGCCCTACCTATATGATGACAAAATAATCTCCACTTCACAAATTCACAATATTTATTTTCTCCCCTCGTTGGTATATGATACTCCAATAAAACCGTCATCTCAAACACAAATTGAAATCACCATTATTTCATCAACTATGGGGTTAATTCAATATTCTCATCACAATATCACTATCATTAATCATATCTCATCACATAAACTCATCACAATTTTATAGAATCACTATCATCAATCAAACATCATCATTAGCATCACATAAACTTATCACAAATTTATATCATAAATCACACATCATCATCAAATAAACTTTACATTATACACTGCATTCACATAAACTCATTTAATCAAACATATGCACTAAATTCATTTGAAATCAAATATCACACAATGGTATCAAATATCACAATAAACATCAAATATCACAATAATTTTGAATATCACAATAATATCAAATATCACAATAATGTTAAATATCACAATAATATATAATATCACACATTTAACAAAATTAAATCAATCAACACCTTATAAATATTTCTATTTCACATTTTAATCTCACAATATTCTTATTTCCAGATTAATTAATTTATCACTCAAAGGGCTACTGTCGTACGTAGCGAGCCCCGGATGAATCGTTGGGAAATACGGTTTTCCCGTTCATCTCACAATATATTATACTCATGAATTGAAACGATCTGTCACCCCTTACCTTATTTTGACGCTTTCACACACGACTACGATTCCACGAGCAAACATCCTTTGTTCATTGACTCTTTGTCTTTCAATCGATCTAAACCGACAGTTTATGGGTAAACGTTAAAAAATAAATTATGAGAACATCCTTTAAAAACTAAATTCGAAATTCGGACAAGGAGACTTACCATAAATCAGAAAACAAATCAGTGGGTAAAATAGAAATTTTTCACACGGGCGTTTTGGCGTTGGTTTCACTCAAATCGGACTTACGGTGAAGGAGAAACGGTTCAAACTAAGTAATTTAACAAGCGGAGAAGTCGGGGATTTTTAGAGAGAAAATTTGGATGGTTAAAAATCTGAAAAATTGTGTTTAATTGACTAACTAATTGAATGGAACAACATACTGAAATTTGGGTGAAACAGAGAAAGTTTTCTAGAACATTTATCGATCACCGGTGCCAAACGATAGCTTGTTGTTGGTTTCTCTTGGTTTTACTAGTGAATGGCCGTAAGCTTCCTTCCTTGTTCTTTTCTTTTCTTTTATTAACATAATTAGGGTTAACATAAATGGATCAAGTCCATTTATCCCTTATTAATTATATTTTAAAATTATTATTTTTATTTTTGCTAAAACAAAATTAATTGTTACTTAATCTCTTTTTTTTTTAATACTCTATCAAACATCATTAAATTTTTAAAACATTACTAATATTTCATAATTAATATATGTTAAATTAGAGTAATTAAAATAATAAATATAAAAAACATATTACTAATAATTAAAACTATCTTCCTCATATTACTAATAATCAAAATAATCTCTACAATTATACTTATTTTTCAAAATACTCACGTCATCATATTAGAAAATAGTCAAAATCATAAAATAAATAAATATAACATCAATATTTTATATTAATTACTAAATCATAATAAATATATATAAAATCACAAATGTGTCATAAAAAAGCATATAAAAATAAAAGAAATCAAACACAATATCAAATATCTCAAGATATTATTTATAAAAAAAAAAAATAACTAAAAATAGAAAGTAGTTATAATAATTGAAATATAACTACGTGCATACTTAATATCAATCAAACGCACACAAAAATATTACATTAATTGGGTACACGTATATACACGTAAAATTGCATAAAATCTTTTTCTTTAAACTATATATTACACTAAAATACTATTATTTTCAAAAAAATAGATCAAAGAGTAAAATATAATATTTATTATTTATATCGCTCACGTAATCTAATATTTATAAAACTAGCACATCATAGAAATCATGCCTATAAGGAAAATTAATCATAAAACTAATCAACATATATATAAAATAATTTTAACACCAAATTAATTATCTAAATTCCTATTTAATTAATAAAATAGTTCATTATAAAATTTGGGGGTTTTACAATCAGAGCGAGAATTCCCAAAACAAAAAATGCTCAAAAACATGAACATAATGCATATAATAAGAGTCTAAAAGACAAGATGGCTTCCGCCTCTCTAATGGTACTAGTCATCACCTGCAGCTTACAACTTGTCTGCGTCCCTCGCAAACGCCAAATACAAACAACGACGGGGGAGTTTTGAAATTATGTAATAGTATAAAATACACGAGGAGAACACGCAATTAGTCAAAACAACACAAATAAAGAAATCATTCAAGAACATAATATCGAAGGTTAATCTAATTAAATCACAATAAACAATTACAAGGACGAAAATGTTATGCATGTCGTATATTCTATACTTCATCATTTGGTACCATTCTACTCTGAAGTACTTGGTTAGGAGGCCTGATACTATGCCACTACAAGAGTGGACGAACAATTCATGAATGGCCAAGTCCTCATAGATCCCCTCAGCTCAACCCGAGACACATATACGCGACGGTCGGGGTACTCTTGTGTTGCACGGTAGTTCCCGGCCTTAGGGAATAACCCACTAATCCACTTACGAATTCCCCACTAGATGTACCCCAGTAAAGACTGTAGCTCTCCACGATCAGGCTCATTCAGTTGTACTTCCCGAATCACTAGGTTTGTCAGACCCTCCCTATATGATGACAAAATAATCCTAACTCCAAAATCTACAACACATATCTTAGACTTACTCGATCATCAAAAATCAATTAGTTTCAGTTTGACTTCACAATATTCATCATTATATATCTATATCAATCAATCACTATAAACTCCCAATCTTTAGTTTACACTACTCACAATACACAATCAAGTTTCATCAATCACATAATAAGGAATCCAACAGGTGGCACATTCAAATAATATCACAAATTCAATCAAGTAACAAAAACACTCAAGTACATATCATTCATACAATAACAATCATCATAAGATTTCATAAAATCAGACAACATGCAATCTTGATATAAATCGATTCACGACAATTATATAGGTTGCTAAATCATATTTTAGTCCTCACTATTACCATTCATATATTATTAATTAATTATTATTACTCAATAGAGCTAGACCATACGTAGTAAGCCCCGAATGAATCTTTAGAAATTTCGGTATTCTCGTTCATCCCACGTTATTTTATACTCATAAAGTCGAACCTCTTCTCACCCCTTACCTTAGCTGAAGATTTTTCTCCCAACGAAGCTGATCCACTGATTTAATGTGTTGCGTCCTCGTCAACCACCATCTCTAATAGTCCGCAAAAGAAGATAAATCAATACAACAACCGAGTACAAATTAATTATTTGTTCCAATGAATAAATAATTTACTTATTATTAATACATACATAAATTATCTGCTATTTGTATTATAATCCAAAAATATATTTAATATCATCGAAACATACATATTGTTATACTAATCGAAAACAATTTCTAGTTTTAATTAAAATAAGACAGGATCACATATATTAAATAATTATGGTGTATATTTGTAGTTTGGGTGTTAAAAGTAGAATTAAAGACACCATTTAGTTAAAAAAAATTCTTTTCTAGAATAAGACTAGTCTAATTACTCATGACTAAATTGTATGTTATTATAATGTTAGTACCATTTTTTTCAATGCCTCTAATTGCTTGCAGAACAACAAAACTTTGATATTATGCATGTAAACCATAACTACTGCTCTCAGAAATTCCAGTAGGTAAAGAAATAATCATTTGATATATTTTTTCAGTATATTTTCGTTATATGCGTGCTTTCTATGGTTTGATAGTTTTAAAATATTAGATTAAATGAGCGATATAAATAATAAATATTATATTTTATTATTTGATATATTTTTTAAAAAATAGTAGTATTTTAGTGTAATATTTTAAAGAAAATGATTTTATGTTATTTTACGTGTATATACGCGTACCCAATTAATGTAATATTTTTTTGTGCGCTTGATTGAAGTTAAGTATGCATGTAGTTATATTTCAATTATTTATAACTATTTTCTATTTTTAGTTATTTTTTAAAAATAATTATCTTGAGATATAATTATATTGTGTTTTGATTTCATTTATTTTTATATACTTGTTATGACATTCTGATTTTATATATATTTATTATGATTTAGTAATTAATATAAAATATTGATGTTATATTTATTTATTTCATAATTTTGACTATTTTCTAATATGATGGTATTAATATAATGTGAGTATTTTGAGAAATAAGTATAATTGTAGAGATTATCTTGAATGTGAGTTTCAATTATTAGTAATACATTTTTTTCTATATTGAGTATTTCAATTACTCTAATTTATAAAATATTAGTAATGTTTGGAAAACTGTGTTGGAGTAATATTAAAAAGGAGATTAAATAATTATTAATTTTGTTTTAGCATAATAAAAATAATAATAGAAAAAACAAAAACATAAATAAAGAGGACAAGGCCAATTTGAATTGTCCATCCCGGTAGTATCAAACCTCTAACCAAGTACTTCAGAGTTAGAATGGTACCACATTGGAAAGTAGAGTCTAAGTTCATGCATAGCATTGCATTTCATTGTGATTGTCTCGTTGTGATTGAAGTGTTTCAAAAGTAATAATAATTACTCTTAGATAATTTGATGCATATTATAATGAGATGATTATTTACTTGAGTGACTTTGATGTTATAATATGATACTATTTACTTAAATATTTTGATATATCGTAATGTGATTATGATATGGTCTATTATGATTGTTGCATGTTCTTCTTACTTATATATTATACTATTAACATGATTTCGAAACTCACCTCCTTTGTTGCTTGTGTTTGACTGGTTTGACCCTGCGTTTGCGAAATCCCAGTTGTTAGAGGTTAATGAGTCTTGGAGTTCAAGTTTGGGAGGAACCCAGCTCTGATAGGTGATACCGGGAATAAGGGTTGTAATTTGTATTTTACTTATTTAATTTGAAACGACTTTTGTATGAAAACCATATAAGTACTAGCAAGTTTTAGAAATTAAATCAAGTAATTATACTTAAATCAAGCTTATTGAGATTGCACTATGGAGTAAAGAAGTTTAAAGTGTTCATTTTGATTTTTGAGAAACGTAATATCCTAAATTAAAAATAATTTTTTTTATTTTCTTGGGAACATAATTTTTTATCCTTTTGCAAATTTTATATAAATATGATATAAATTGTTATATATATATATATATTATTTTGGGGTTTAGGGTGTCACATAATTCATCACTATTGAATAAAACGCAATATGCATTTCGAGATATTCATCAAGGTGGTAACATCATAAGTCACAAGTAATCATCAATGCATATTTTCAGTCATATATTACATTCAAAATTTATCATCATAATACACAAACTCCAACAATATATTATTTTCACTCACATATAATAATACTAAATCATTCACACACATCACTTCAATTGAAATTGAATTAATAACAATTCATCACATTTTAAATCATATAACAATTCTACAATAATACGTCAAATACACAATTCTACAATAATTCAACTACCACACAATCTTCAAAATTTAAATCAAACAACACCCTATAAAAGTTTCTTACTAGTATTTTAACCTACCAAATTCAAGTTTTCTCATTAGTCATTATTACTCAAAGGGCTTCAACCGTACGTAGCGAGCCCCAAATGAATTATTGGAAATACGGTTTTCCTGTTCGTCTCAGTTAATTTACACTCATGAATTCAAAGTCTCTCTCACCCCATACTCCATTTGGCATTTTCATACGATACACATTAAATTTAAGCAATGTCGGAGCAATCCAAAAATAAATTGTATGAAAGCGGGTCTAGAGAATAACCAAATTGCAGTTGAAAAATTATGACGATGATAAAAAAAAGTCAAATACTTAATAAATGATATTATGAGTAGAAAAAAAGTTGAAATTATGGAAGGAAGAAAAAAGATAATGGTCGGAGGACCTTAATGACACGAATGACTCTAACGGGTCCTTACATATAACAACAACACTGAAATTAAAATTAAAAGTGCATCAGCATCTAACTTTAATTATGATAGGTTTCAAACAAATGAAGAATGAATGCTAGGATGATCGTAAAATATTTACCGTAACATTCACGATAAATTGAAAAACGAAAATTGTAGGACAAGCTCTTGAAGCATAGATCACATAACCAATCTTCGTTATTTTTGAGTCAACACTACAACAAGCCAGAATCAAGGCTTGAAGGCGATGGTTAGAATTTTGATTAGGTCATGAATGGTTGTTTTGATTGCGGTTCTTCCCATAGATGAAAGAGTCAAGCACGGTGATTTCAAATATGGTGGTTGGAGACGTTGACAGCACTCGCGGTTGTCGAAAAATGTCACATGTAGCGGTTGTTAGAGATGTATTGTGACTTGTTTTCTTATTATGGGAGTCTCATATAGTAGGTATGGACGAAGATGATTGATGGGGAAGAAATTTGTGATGAGTTTATTCAACCATGGAATGGAAGAAATTGGTGAAGATGGTGATGAGCAATTACCGGCGGCTGCGCAAGGTTGTAGGAACAAGAAATCTGCTTGTGCTTTGTGGTTTAGGGTAAACGAGGTGCAAAATCTGATTTGTGGTTTGGGTAAGTGAGGTACAAAAATCAGCCAAAGCCAAATAAAAAAAACAAGCTGAAGCAGAGAATATAAAAGGGTGTTGATAGCTGACTCAAACTTATATTTCTATAATATAAGTTAAAAAAATGATATTAATCACTCATTCTATTCATCCATAATAAAGTATTATTTCTCCAAAATACTCATATTACAATACTAATAATTTCACATAAATACTTAAATAGAATAAATAAATACAATATTAACAATTTATCTTATTCACTAATTTAAATCTCTATAAATTATCACACTATAGCAAATACACATGCAAGAAAAATTAATCATAATTATATTTCAACACTTAATCTAAAGACATGCAATACTAAATTAATGTTTAAAATCCTATAGATAAATAAAATAATTTATTATAAAATTTAGCGGTGTTACAATTCTCCCCCTCGTTAAAGAAATTTCATCCTCAAATTTTTTATTAACACTAAACGAACAATACCTAATTTAAGCACCCTCAAGGAACCACTCATTGTCAAAGCACTATATGTCAAGAATCAAGTGACTTAGCATGATAGGCTAACATGACAATGAATCATTAAAAATAGATGTCACATATAACAACCATTTTCAAATCATGAAAAGAAATACCACAGTTAACCGTTATAATTTACAGAGGAATAGAGCTCATAGAATTAGTCCAATAACAACTTACATGTAACTTGAATGAACCGAAAATAAATTAAACACATTATTAAGTTCAATTAACTTCTCAAATAGTGCTCTATTTGTCTCACTCTGCTAAAAAGTTTAACAAAAGTTAAACATATAGAGGAACAGGTTTAAAATATTCCACACATTCAAATAATATCAAACAGAAATGCATATAACAACTCAATGACATGTAATGCCTTTTGAAATCAAGAACCAATGTCAAAACCGATATTTGAAGGATAAATTATTTTTTCATGTATTTCAGACTCACACATTTTTTTTATAAAAAACAAAAATCAACATTTATAGTGTATGCCATTTATAATTAAATCATTTTAAAAAAAATTATAACCAAAGAAGCAAAGAAAATAAAAGTCAATGATGAACATTTACCCATGACAAGATACGCGATATACATTGAAATAACTCAAATAATCATATCGGGTGGATCTTGCCGTCTAATTAATGCAAAATAAGTCAACATATATTCATAATAATAATGATTGACAGTGGAGTCCCATCAGGTTGATTTGTAACCCGGCCGTTTTCAAAGCGATGGTTGTATTTTTTTTTCAAAAGGAATTAAAAATAAAACAGGAGAATTAAATCAGGAAATGCTTTTGATAAATAATTGAGTCATAAAATTACAAGCAGCGGAAAAAGTTTCTCAAATACATAACATCCAAAGTATTAACAACAACCAAGAAGATACATAGGAAATCCATTCGACTAAAGGTGTCTACTGAAATAATAGTATAGTACAGTCTTCCGGTTTAAAATAAACGCAACCCAAAGAAAGACAGTCCGTTCCCTCTGTGACAACCTAGTCTATCATTTTACAAACACTAAGACACCTGAGTGATCTCCACGCGCCCGTGAGATCCTCCTAACGTAGCTGCAGTCAAGCGTTCCATCTCCATTCCCGTCCGTAGGGTACGAACCGGTAGGACCGTCCTGACTCTCATCTGAGGGCAAAGCCCAGATTTCCACAATAATTGTAAAGGGTCACCAACCAAAAAAAATAACAGTTAATACATAGCGAATTAAGATTTTAATGCTCAAATAATAACTTTCAACTAAGCATGCACCTTAAAAGGGTTTCCCATATGCCAAACATGCATAAACAAGGTTGAGAAATGAAGTTTTAACAAAACAACATTGTTGTATTCGAATACAGCATCTCTGTATTCGAATACAAGGGTTGTTTCAGCATTCAGCAAAAAAAAAGCATGTCTGTATTCGAATACAACAGTCTGTATTCGACTACACAGCAAGTCGTAGCAAAATGTATTCGAATACAGCAGTCTGTATTCGACTACACAGTAAAGTCAGTGGCAAAAACAGCATGTCTGTATTCGAATACAGCTTTCTGTATTCGAATACACATCAGACAGCAACAGAAACAGCAAAATTCAGCAAAAATCAGCTTTTTAAAGGGGTTTCAAAACCATCATCAACACTTACACACAAATCCGAACAATCACACTTAGCAATTCCCACACAATCACCACGACAAATGGGATTTCGATAACATCATACTTAATCTCAAATCCTAAACACTTAGCACTGATAACGCAATCGCTACAACATCGTTAATTTCGAAATAGTATTGCAAGCAAACATGTTATCACCAAATTCAAAAACATAACACTTACACATTTATAACACAATTAATACAACATCATGGGTTTCAAAATGGTATTGCAATCCAACATGTTATCACCAAATTCCAAAACAGAACACTTATAACACAATTATCTACACATACCAAATGAACCAACAATTCACAATTTAACAGGGTGTAGTCTCTCACGGACAAACACTGTGCAGTCTCTCACGGACAAACACAATTCCCTCAGTCGTAACGTAACCTATCACGGGTCGTACCGAGGTGCCACGTCTGGCACTACCAAACGTATCACGTACTGTCCGTCGTACCGTTACCCAGGTGCCACCTATCCGGGTCTGCAATTTCCAAACAACATAAGTAAACGAGACATAAGAGATGCGTAGTCTCTCACGGATCGGTAACGTACGTACGTACTACTACACGGGTCCTATCAGGTGCGGGCCGTACGTAAACGTTATACGGGCTGTCCGTTTCCAAGGTGCACCCTATCACGGGTCTGCACGATTTACCAAAACATACATAAGTAAACGAGACATTAAGAGATTCCCATTCTTAATTCTCATCTAACTTAAACTAGGGCCCGTAGTCTCTCACGGACAAACCCTGCGCAGTCTCTCATGGACAAACGCAAATTCCCACAGGAAACGTAAGTCGTAAAACGTACTAACCTATCAACGGTCCGTACTCGTTAAACGAGGTGCCACCTATCCGGTTGCAACAACTTACCAAACGTAAATTGTAATCGTACTTGCCTATCAGGGCCCGTACCGTTTACCAAGGTGCCACCGTGATCACGGTCTGCACCGATTTACCAAAACATACATAAGTAAACGAGACATTTTAAGGAGATTCCCCATTCTTAATTCTCATTTAACTTAACAGATTCTCAAAACAAAACATTCAGTAAATAAGTCATTAAGAGATTCCCCATTCTTAATACTCATTTACTGAAACGATTTTCAAAAACCAAATATTAAGTAACCGAGACATTAAGAGATTTCCCCATTCTTAACGCCCAGTTAATTAACAATTCAAAACCAAATATTAAGTAACCGAGACACTTAAGAGATTCCCCATTCATGCCCCAGTTTTAACTTAAACATTTTTCTTCTTAAAACAAAATATTAAGGTAACCGAGACATTAAGAGATTTCCCATTCTTAACGCCCAGTTAACTTAAACGATTTTCAAACAAAATATTAAGTAACCGAGACATTAAGAGATTCCCCATTCTAACAGACCAGTTAACTTAAACGATTTTTTCTTAAAACAAAATATTAAGTAACCGATTAAGAGATTTCCATTCTTAACGCCCAGTTAACTTAAACGATTTTCAAAACAAAATATTAAGTAACAAGACATTAAGAGATCCCCATTCTTAACGCCAGTTAACTTAAACGATTTTTCTTAAAACAAAATATTAAGTAACCGAGACATTAAGAGAGTCCAATTCTTAACGCCCAGTTAACTTAAACATTTTTCAAAACAAAATATTAAGTACCGAGACATTAAGAGATTCCATTCTTACGCCAAGTTAACTTAAACGATTTTCTTAAACAAATATTAAGTAACCGAGACATTAAGAAGATTTCCATTCTTAACGCCCAGTAACTTAAACCGATTTTCAAAACCAATATTAAGTAACCGAGAACATTATAGAGATTCCCCATTCTAAATGTCGCAGTTAACTAACGTTTTCACAAACAAACACACATTAAGTAACAAGGACATTAAGGAGATTCCCCCCATTCTTAATACTCATTTACAATTAATGGTTTTTCAAATTCCACACAAAACAAACTCAAAATTCCAAATTCAATTCATAATTCACACCAAAACACATCAATCAACAAACATCAAGTATGAACATGCCAATACGATGAACACAAATCAACATAATAAATTTTCATTTTAAAAAATCTTACATACATAGTAAAATATTTTTCTCAAAACAATACTCATCGATAAACATCGTTCCACCAACCACAGATAGGCTAGATGCAAACTAAAAGTTGGAAGGCCCTTACTTTCGCTTAGCTCTATAGTGCGATTTCCTGCATGGAGCATCCGGTAACAAATCTCCGTCGCAACGTCCGTCAGTTGGTCCCTAGCACCGTAGCGTGGCAGTGAGCAACTTTCCTTCTATCTTCGCGAACGAACTTAGATTGAGAAAGCGAGGGGTTTGTGTTGAATCTCAAGTAATCGTTTTTCTATCGTTTTCGAATCAAGAGGAAGAGTGGAGTTGCGAAATCTTTGTTCTAAACACTCACCCACCTTGGGTTACTAGTCTGAAGAAAAGGACGCAAAGAATGACAAAAACCATGAAGGAGAAGGAATTTTTCGCGAGGCACGGGAGGAAGAAGATGGAAAATTGGAATTTTCTTTCCTTCCTTTTTCCTTTCTTTGTTTTTCCTTCCTTTCTATTTCCTTCTTTCCTTTATATAACCTTTTCTTTTCCTTTTCCTTCCTTCTAATTTCCTTTCTTTCTATTCTCTCCAAGCAAACATATATATATATATTAAATATAACTTAACAAATATCTCAAAATATCTAGATATTTGTTAAATTACCATTTCACCCGTAACGCATTAAATTCTCCGTAAAGGATTTACCGCACTTAATTTAAATTTATTTATCGACGAGTAATTCTAAATGGTGTCAAAATAACTTTTTGATCCTATAAACTCCAAAATATTATTAACTTTGGCTAAAAAGCCTCCGAGTCAAAATCCAAAATATATAAAATACATAAAGTGTACTTTAAAATTATGGGTCTTACATTACTCCCCCCCTAAAATTAGTTTCGTCCTTGAAACTATGCGTCGATAAGTAGCTCTGGGTGTTGTTCTCCATCTTGCTCTCCAATTCCCAAGTCGCATCTCAATAATGGGTTCCAAATCACCTTGACCACACGAAACATCCTTGGTCCTCAATCGCTTAATCTTCTGTCGCTCATTCTCACAGGTGGTACTTCGAATGTCAAGTTAATCCTTCAGTTGGAGTGTCTGGAGTCGATCACATGCGATGGATTGCAAGATATTTCCTCAACTGTGATACATGAAACACGTCATGATAATGTTTGGACAGTAATCGGAGGCAATGCAATCCGATAGCAACAGGCCCCAATTCGTGCGAAATTGATATGTCAATGAATTTCCGGAGTCAACTTCTTCGATTCAATGCCTCTACCAACTCCCATAGTAGGTTGACTCTCGAAATCATGGTCCCCTGTTACGAAATTCTAAAAAGTCGTGACGCATTGTTCGCGTAACTCTTCTGATCGACCTTAGTGAATTGGTCTTCATTTTCTCCTTGGATTTCCTTACCTTAGCTTAGTCCTGTTGCACCATCTCTGGTCGAAACGATCATATTTCGCACCGTCCTTATACCAACACAAGGGCGTTTGACACTTGCGCCCATATAAAGTCTCATCTGGAGGCCATTCCAATACTTGCGTGAAACTAATTTGTTGTGGTGAACTCAATCATAGCTTTCGTTCCGATGCTTTCGTAGCAGATCCTCCCAAAATGTAATGTGAACTTCGGATCAACGGTCTGATACAATACGCTGTACAGAGTGGTACTCCAGTGTAATCTCTAAAGGTTGCAACACTCCAGTAGGTCGCTGATGTTCGCACCTCGTAGGAACATCCATCTAGTAAAACCTAAACACTAAGTATGACACCGACACATTGAATTACAATGTAGTATTGCCTATATGATAGGCTTTCCCATCCATACCAAGAATGACTTGGGTTATTGTAGAGGTAAACAATCAAATTAACAGAGGAAGTCCTTATTCGAATGTTATAATTGACAAAGTAACGCATTTCAATAATTCATGTCAAAGTGTTTGAGCAGTAAGTGACACGGACAACTCAAACGATTACTAACTCATCAGCAATGAAGGAATGGGTTTGCCCCTGAATCAGAAAGTGTAGTTAGGGGGTTACTTGTAATCGCATCAGTCATGTTGTGATAGATGATAGATAAATGTCAACTTCCTATCGTCGACGAGAAAACATTTCCTCTAGCAGTAGGAAAGAGATCCTAGCCACAATGCACGCATTGGTTCACTTGCGGAGCTTGCAATCCTTGCAAAGTGCACGGTAATGGCAATTGTAGCAAAGTAGTGTTAAAGGTAAAGATAAGCAAATGTAATCTTTCTCAATGGAATTGTATACTTGTCATTTGCTCCAAATCTTGTTCCCTGGGGGTTATCAGTTCCCTTGTTTCACGTGTCGTCATATGTTTGACACGTGTTTTCTTGTTCTATACTTCGGTCATAGGATCATTCTGAGTTAAAATTCTTCTTGCTAGCTCTCTTATTCTTCATATCCTCAACTTCTCTACATTTTTCCACAAGAAATTGGAAACGTTGAATTCCCAAGGGTAAGACAAAGTCTTGAATCTCATACTTTAGTCCGTCTTGGAAACGATGACACAAGAACGGCTCGTCAATCTCTTCACGGAAAAATCTGAAATGCCTTGATAGTGATTCAAACTTAGCAGCATATTCGTCCACGGTCATGTTCCCCTGATGTAGTTTCAGGAAATCATCACCCAGTCTAGTCCGGGTACTCATCGAGAAGTATTTGTCTAAAAACTTTCCTTTGAAAGATTCCCAGTTTACCTCCTCGTGAGCTGATCTCATCAACAACCTTGTACCCCTCCACCAGTACTCAGCATCTCCTAGTAGCATATAAGTGGCATAGTTGACCCTCACTCCCGCCTGACAGTTGATCATGTCGAAGATCTTCTCCACTTCTTGGATCCATTGATCCGCTTTCTCTGAATCCCCAGCCCCCTCAAACTTGGG
>PGTU02010388.1:0-12621 GCA_002896215.2 Cicer echinospermum | reverse complement strand
TTGGAAATCGATTGGTATTAAGTCAGGGGCTCCGTTATCCTGTCAATCGATTGCCAAATCGATTGATTCAGCCCAGGATTTTATTTTCATTAAAAATCTTCACCCCAATCGATTGGCTCAGTGAAAATCCTCATTTTTAGTTGTATGATTAATTGCTCATGAATCTACCCATGTCTTGTTTCATCATGTGTTAATTAGGAGATCGAGAACTGCATTTTACCTTCATTTTCATTGGCAATGTACTGTATGAACTTTTCGCATATTGAAGATCCTGTTAAGGTGCATGCTTAGTTAAAAAGTTGTTTTGAGCATTCAAAAACTTAATTGCTATGTGTTAACTGTTATTTTCTGGTTGGTGACCCTTTACACTATTGTGGAAATCTGGGCGTTGCCCTCAGATGAGAGTCAGGACGGCCCTACTGGTTTGTACCCTACGGACAGGGATGGAGATGGGAACGCTTGACTGCTGTTACGTTAGGAGGATCTCAACGGGGCGGCGTGGAGATTACTCAGGGTGTATAGCTTTTTGGTAGGATGATCAGATTAGGAATGATGTATAGGGACTAGGGGTCCTTCTTTTTTGGTTTGGAGTACTTTAGTTTTGGAGAAACTGTACTTATACAATATTAATCAGTTTGATATCATCTTTGGATGGGTTCCATGTACCATTTGATGGTGTTATAGTTAAGTAGAAAGACTAGTTTTGGGAATTTATAATAAATCAGAGAAACTTTTCCCTGTGTCGTAAGATCCAATTATTCAATGACTCAGATTATTTATACCAAAATGCATTTCCTGATTTATTTCTCTAGTTTTACATATTAATTCACTCTTTCGACCAAAAAAAAATATAGCAACTCTGCTCTCTTATAGATCAAATACAATCGGGGTGTTGACATATCTATCCAATAATAAGATGTAATACTCAAACTCACTTGATACGGACTGATGATTATGTACGCTTGTTATAGATTCATTCTATAGTACCAGGGATAATATTATAACAGCAATATCGAGATCAAGATGATTAGAGGGAATCTAAACCCACTCTATTCTAATTGATCTTAGAACTCCGTGATAGGTCTAAAACTCGAATAAGTGGATTAAATCGTTTTGCTCATTTGTTAAATAAAAAATATAAAAGAGCACCCTTTCTTCTTCAATTTCACCTTTCATTCGGTTATTATTATTATTATTATTACTTTATTATTATTAATTATTACTTAATTTATTATTATTATTATTATTATTATTATTATTATATTATTATTATTATATTATTAATTTATTATTATTATTCATCTATATATTAATTAGTATTTGAAATTAGTATTAATTCAACTTGATTATTGAATATGATATTAATAATTATTATTATTATTATTATTTATTATTATATTATAATTATATTCTTCAGATAGTCCTTAGTGAACACATTCGAGTTATTACATTATCCTCTACTTTACAATTTAATTAATTGTATTTGACCGAGTGTGACAATAATGGATCAATGATTGGTTCTATAGCCACCGGAGACTCTCTAATAAAATATATTACCACCGATATTACCTGTGTATTTCAGAACTGTCCTATAGGAATTGCTCCCATAAGGTCTTCGTTTAGAAGACCGTTTTTATCAAATATTAAATTTTTCCTATTCTCAAGAAAAATTCATAAAAATAAAATATAAAACTTGGGTTGCCGAGTTCTACTATTGATATTTAGGACCAATGTTGAATGTTTAATAACTGATTACATGACTGTGAATATATAGGTTGGTTGTGTGTAACTATTTAAATTATAGACATCAATTAAGTATATTGATCTTCTAAGTAACATGCTTAAAATAAATAAGTGATCTAATTGTTTGTGTATAATGTTGTCTGGCCCAACTTTTGAATCTCTGGTGCCTATCCTTGCACAATCAATTGCACTCTTCTGCTGAGTTAATAGTTATTCATCGTCCAATTGATGTTTCTAATGTGCCTCATATTAACTCCATTAGGAGAGAGTTATATCATGCTAAATTTTAATTCTCCTAGTGAAAACTCCACAATTCAAGTTCAGATCACGAAAACTTTCTCTATAATTCTTGCTCTTTTACTATTAAGGATGGTACAAGTATATTTTGTCTACTTAAGGCATCCGCAACACTCGTTGGCCTTTTCCAGGTGATATTGACAATCTAAGTCGTAATCACCTTCAAGTTCCATCCAACATTCTTGCCTCATATTGAGCTCTTTATGATCAAGTGTACATTAGTGCATACTTTTGTATGGTCACAAATATTTGTAAACAGTACTTCCATAAAAGTGGTGTCTCCAATTTTTTGGGAAATCACATGTTCGCAGCCAGTTCCAATATCAATGTGTTGGGATACGTTTCTTATTATGTGTTTTTAGTTGTCGTGACGCATAGGCTATTGCCTTCTTATTCTGCATGAGGAGATTTCCAAATCCTTGATGAGAGGCATCACATTAAACGTCATAGGGATCATCTGGTTGTGGCAAAGTTAGCACCAGAGAGGTCGTCAAACGTTCCTTTAATAGTCTAAAACTCGCCTGACACTCTTCTGTCCTCGCAAACGGTTGATCCTTTGTTGTAAGTTGGGTCAGTGGGCATACAATCTTAGCAAAATCTTCAATAAATCTCCGATAATAACAAGCTAATCCAACACAGCTTTTAATGTCTGTAACAGTCCGTGGCCACTTCCAATCTACAACGGCCTTTACCTTTGCTGGGTCGACAGCAGCTCCTTCATTCGAGATCACATATCCTAGAAAATTAATTTCCTCCAACCAAAATTCACACTTCACTTGGTTGGCATACAATTTTTTTCTCTCGCAACACTGATAGAACTTGTCGTAATTACTCCTCATGCTCCTTTCGACTTTTAGAATAAATGAGAATGTCATCTATAAATACCACTACGAATTTGTCCAAAAATGGGTAGAAGATACGTTTCATGTAGTCCATAAACACAACGGGTGCATTAGTCACTCAAAATGGCATTACAAGATACTCATAATATCCGTAACGTGTCTGAAATGCAGTCTTGGGGATGTCTTATGTCTTAACTCGTATTTGGTGATACCTAGATTTCAAATCTATCTTGGAGAACACTAAAGCCCCTCGAAGTTGATCCATAAGGTCATCGATGCACGACAATGGATATCGATTATTGATATTGACCTTGTTGAGCTGCCTGTAATCTACACAAATTCGTGAATGTCTGTCCTTTTTCTTTACTAACAAGACAAGAGCTCCCCACGGCGAAACACTATGTCGAATAAATTGTTTTGACATTAATTCTTCCAATTGTTCTTTAAGTTCAGTTAGTTCGGAAGGCGACATCCGATTGGGTGCAATTGAGATGGGTCCACTACCTGAGTGTAAGGCAATAGAAAACTCAGTCTCTCGCACTGGCGGTAGTCTTGGTACATTAGTCGGAAATACATTGGAGAAATCTATTACCACTAGAACATCCTCTATCTTGGCATCATGAGTAACTCCCGTACTAGCTAGGGACACAATCTCCATATCTGCTTCCTTAAGAGCGACCTTGATTTGATGTGCGGCTAAGAATTTAGAAAGCTCTGGGTCTGGGAAAATTACAATCTTTTGACCATAGTCTAATAAAATATAATGGTATGACAACCAATCCCTACCAAGGATAACGTCCAGGTTCTTAAGAGGCAGACAAATGAGATTCACATTAAACTTCCTACTCAACACAACTATAGGACAATGCATACATGCCATATTTGCAGTTAAAGTCTTATCAGCAGCAGTAGTAACAGACAAATCAAACAATAAGGTTGTGATATAAAACTCCAATCATTTCACGCAGTCCATAATCATTGATGTGTGCTACTTATCCGCAAAATGTATTGCGTCTCCCCAACGATAACAGTATGAGCTCTGATTCTGAATTCCGCTATCTTCTACAAATGGAGGTCATATGGATGATATGGTCCCTATTTGGACCCTTGAGGACGATACTATAGTTTTATTCTGAGCTTACTCGGTCCGTGTTGTCCCCCGGGTTACTAGCACCCACGATTCAGCTGCGGCTCTTCATAGCCTCTACTTCTCTGCACTTTTTCCACTAGGGGTTGGAACCCGTGTGATTCCCAGCAGAGGTAGTAACCAATGAATCTTGAATTTCATACTTCAACCCATCATGGAAACGTTGACACATAAAGTCTTCATCAACAATCTAACGAAAAAAATTGAAATTTCGTGATAAGGATTCAAACTTCGCCGCATATTCTCCACAACATACTACCCAGGCGGACCTTCAAAAGCATCTCCCGAATTTGTTCTAGCACTTACCGAAAGTAATTGTCCCAAAACTTCAATCTGAAAGACTCCTAGTTTAATCTTTTCTGAGCAACTTCATTCAATCAGTTTGGTGCTTCCTCCACCAATATTCAACATGACAAGTACAGATAAGTGGCCATAATTCACTTTAACTCCAAGTGGGGCATCGAATCAATTCAAAGATCTTTTCACACTTCCTGTAACCACTTGTCACCTTTTCAGGATCCACATCTCCATGAAACTTGGGAGATCATGCCTACAAAAGTCTGCTAAACCTCTAGATTCAGCAGCTCTTCTTCTTTTTCCTCCCTTCATATTTTCACGTTGATTCTGAGCAACGATAGCCGTAGCTATTTGAACGATAGCTTGAGCCATCTGGGCCATTCCCGCTTCATTAGTCCCACTAGTACCAGGGTATGTCTTGGAGGCATCGTTCCTGCATACGCTCAATCCAATCATTGTCAAGCATCTGCCTTAAAATAAATAAAGGTATTGTCTAGAAGAATCCTGAGTAAAGAATAACGCTAACTACCATATCCATACCAACAAATGGCACAAAGAGGTATACTACAACTACACTACTATGATGCTGGTCAGCTTACACCTAACTCACAGTCCAATCAAGACCCGAACTTCTTGATACCAAAATGTAACATCGTATTTTTTTTTAATTTATTTTAACAATCAAAATATATAATTTCCTCATGTAATTTCAAACAAACAAACAATTAATCCATTATTAATTTAAAATCCATCAGTATCTCAATCAAATACTTAATACTCAAATTATAAGGTCATAAATGATAGTACCAAAATGACAATTGGCATAGACTAGAGTTTTCAACGTAAATGAATTTCCTAAAGCTGACCACTACTTCCTAAGCGACCACTACTACCCCCTAGAATTAAATGAGATGTTCCATCTATTCTTCTGAAAACTTTCCCAGATGTGCAAGAAGATTAGAAATGTCATCTGTCCAAAAGTAAGGGTCATCTTCAAAATACTTACCAATAAATAATATAAAAATAAAACACTACATTGCTACATAATTAACAACATTTATTAGTAACAATGAAATTATAATGTACAATTTTACGTAATTAATAACATTAATTCATCCAAACGACCACCAGGAGGTAAATGGACAAACAAATATAACCATTATTGTAAGACCCATAATTTTAAAGTATACTTTATGTATTTTTGTGTATTTTGGATTTTGGCTGGAGGCTTTTTAGCCAAAGTTATAATATTTTGTGAGTTTATATGTCAAAAAGATATTTTGATGCCATTGATTAAAATTATCGTCGATAAATAAATTAAATTAAGTGCGGTGAATCCTTTACGGAGAATTTAATGCGTTACGGGTGGAAATAGGTAATTAACAAATATTAATATTTTGAGATATTTGTTAAGTTATATATTAATATATATATATTATATATATATATATAATATATATGTTTGTTTGGAGGAAAAAGAAGGAAATTAGAAGAAGGAAAAGGAAAAGAAAAGGGTATAAAAGGAAGAAGAGAAAGGAATAAGGAAAAAGAAAGAAAAGAAAAGCAAAGCGGAAGAAAGACAAGGTAGAGAATACACAAAATTTTCCTTCTTGTCCTTTGCGGCGTGCGAGAACCTTTCTTCCTCCTTCATCCATTGTTGTTATTTTTGCTTTATTTGCTTTCCTTTGAATTCGAAATAGAAAACCAAGGATTATGGATAAGAGAGACAGCAGGTTCTCAGCTCCATACTTCCTCTTGATCGAAAACGAGAAGAAAACGTATAGGGATTCAAACACAAACCTCCCGTTTCACCTAGATCTAAACGTCGTTGTCAAGAAGTGATAGAAGGGTAAGGTTGCTCACCTCTGTGCTACGGTGCAGTGGACCAATTATGGAAGCGGCGTTGTCGAGCGGAAAATTTTACCGGATTACTCACGTGTCGTAATGCACTTAGAGCTAACGCGAGGTCAGGGCTCCTTCCAAACTTTTAGTTCATTAGGGCCTTATCTGTGGTTGTGTGAAAACGAATTTTGTTAGGATTGGAGTATTGTTTTTGGGGAAAAATGAATTTAAACTCATTATGTATGATTTTTGAGTAAATGAAACTTGTGTGTTTGAGTAGTGGATTGTGTCGATTTGTGTTCGTTGTTTTTGACGGGTTCTTAATTGATATTGATGAAATTTGATATGTGTATGGTTGAATTTTGTGGAAGAATGAATTGATGTGTTTTTGATGTGGGTGAAAGTATGTTTGAGTTTGTTTTGTGTGGAATTTGAAAAACCATTAAGTTAAACGAGGATTAAGAATGGGAAATCTCTTAATGTCTTGTTTACTTAATGTGTGTTTGTGAAAATCTTTTAAGTTAATGGATATTAAGAATGGGGATCTCTTAATGTATGGGTTACTTAATGTTGTTTTGAAAATCGTTTAAGTTAACTGGGCTTAAGAATGAGGAATCTCTTAATGTCTCAGTTACTTAATGTTTGTTTTTTGAAATCGTTTCAGTAAATGAGTATTAAGAATGGGGATCTCTTAATGTCTTGTTTACTAAATGTTCTTGTGTGGAAATCGTTTTAAGTCAAAAGTATATTAAGAATGGGAATCTCTTAATATGTCTGTTTGGCTTAATGTTTTTGTTTTGAAAATCATTAAGTTAATTGAGTTATTAAGAATGGGGAATCTCTTAATATTTGCGTTTACTTAATGTCGTCGTGAAAATGATTTTGTGGAGAAATGAATTGTTGTGTTTTGGCGTGAATTGTGTAATAAATCTGTGAATACGTTTGAGTTCGTTCTGTGTGGAATTTGAAAACCATTAGAGTTAAACGAGTTATTAAAATGGGGAATCTCTTAATGTCTCGTTTACTTAATGTGTGTTTGTTTGTGAAAATCGTTTTAAGTTAAATGAGTATTAAGAATGAGGAATCTCTTAATTCTCGTTTACTTAATGTTTGTTTTGAAAGTCGTTTAAGTTAAATGAGTATTCTAATGTCTCGTTTCTTAATATTTGTTTTGAAAAATCGTTTAAGGTTAAATAAGTAATTGGGAATCTCTTAATGACTTATTCACTTTAATCTTTTGAAAATCGTTTACTTAAGAATGGAGAATCTCTTAATGTTCTTGGTTACTTTGTTTTGGTAAAATCGTTTAAGTTAAATGAATCGTTTCTAATGTCTTAAATATAAGTAAGTTAAATAAGATTATGGGGAATCTCTTAATGACTTATTACTTTAATGTTGTTTTGAAAATCGTTTAAGTTAACTGGGCGTTAAGAATGGGGATCTCTTAATGTCTTGGTTACTTAATGTTTGTTTTGAAAATCGTTTAAGTTAAATGAGAATTAAGAATGGGGAATCTCTTAATGTCTTGTTTACTTATGTGTGTTTTGGTAAATCGTGCTGACCCGCGATAGGTGGCACCTTGGTAAACGGTACGGGTCCGTGATAGGCAGTACGTTTACGATTTACGTTTGGTAAGTTGTGCTGACCCGTGATAGGTGGCATCTCGGTAAACAATACTGACCCGTGATAGGTGGCATCTCGGTAAACAATACTGACCCGTGATAGGTGGTACGTTTACGACTTACGTTCCTTGGTGAATTGTGTTTGTCCGTGAGCGAATGCACAGGTGTTTGTCCGTGAGAGACTACGCCCTGGTGAATTGTGTTTTTCCGTGAGAGACTGCACAGGAGTTTGTATGTGAGAGACTACGCCCTAGTTTAAGTTAAATGAGAATTAAGAATGGGGAATCTTTAATGTCTTGTTTACTTATGTGTGTTTTGGTAAATCGTGCTGACCCGCGATAGGTGGCACCTTGGTAACCGGTAACGGGCCCGTGATAGGCAGTACGTTTACGATTTACGTTGGGTAAGTTGTGCTGACCCGTGATTGGTGGCACCTCGGTAAACAGTAGCTGACCCGTGATAGGTGGTACGTTTACGACTTACGTTTCTTGGTGAATTGTGTTTGTCCGTGAAGAGACTACACCTGTTAAATTGTGATTGTTGGTTCATTTTGTCTGTGTAGTATTGTGTTATAAGTGTTAAGTATATGTTTTGGAATTCGGTGATAACATGTTTGATTGCAATACCATTTCGAAACCCATGATGTTGTAGTAATTGTATTATAAGTGTTAAGTGTTATGTTTTGTTTGGAATTGTGTGATAGCATGTTTGATTGCAAAACTATTTCGAAGCTCATGATGTTGTGGTGATTGTGTGGGAATTGCTAAGTGTTAAGATGTGGAATTGGGAGAATATTGAATTAGTTTATGTGTTTTTGGAAGAATATGCAGGGAAATCGATTTCCAAATCGTTTGGATGAGTTACAGGGACTTCCCTAATGTGACATAATCGATTTGCCAATCTATTTTATAATATGTTTTTCAAAACCAATTAAGAAAATCGATTTGGAAATCGATTTGGCCATGCAGGAATTCAGCAAAACTGACGGAAATCGATTTGGAAATCGATTGAATTTAAGTCAGGGGCTGAGATATGCTGTCAATTGATTGCCCAATCGGTTGAATTTAAGTCAGGGGCTGAGATATGCTGTCAATTGATTTGCCCAATCGATTGCCCAATTGATTGAATTAAATCCAGAATTCAAATTTCACTAAAAACCTTCAGGAAATCGATTGCCCAATCGATTGGCTTAGTAGAAATTCTTATTTTGAGTTAGATAACAGATTGTTCGTTGATTTATCAATGTCTTGGTTAGTCATGTATTACTTGATGGATTGAGAAATCTTATTTTGTTTTCATTGTTATTTGGCATGTGTTATATGAACTTTAGCATATGGAAAATCCTTTTAAGGTGCATGCTTAGTGAAAGGTTATTTTGTGCATTTAAAAACTTAAATGTTTGTGTTAACTGTTAATTTCGGTTTGTGACCCTTTACAACTATTGTGGAAATCTGGGTTTTGCCCTCAGATGAGAGCCAGGACGATCTTACCGGTTCGTACCCTACGGATGAGAATGTTTGATTGGAGTACGTTAGGAGGATCTCACGGCTCATGGAGATCACTCAGGGTGTATAGTTTTTGTAGGATGATCAGATTAGTTGATGTATAGGGACTCGGCGTCCTTCTTTTTGGGTTGGAGTATTTTAATTTGGAAAACTGTACTTATACTAATATTGTCAGTTTGACATCTTATTTGAATGGGTCCATTATACCATTTGTTGTTGTGTAAATGCTTTTGTTATAATGGCTCAATTATTATCCAAAGACATATCCTTATTTATTTCTCTGTTTTGGTTTAATTTCTTTTAAAAAAAAAAATATACCCTCGCTTTGAAGAACGGGGTGTTACCGGATGCAATGGATTGGTTAAAAACCCTAATTGGACTACAATAAGCCTTGGGAGGACAAAAATGACCTAAATGTTATTCCAATGACAGAAATGAATTTATTGGATGCACAAGATTGGTTAAAAACCATAATTGGACTACAATAAGCCTAGAGAGGAGGAAAATGACCTAAATGTTAATCCAATGTCAAAAACAAACCTATTGGATGCAAAAGATAGGTTAAAAACCTTAATTGGACAAAAATAAGCCTAGGGAGGACGAAAGTGACCTAAATGTTCATCTAATGACACAAACACACCTATTGGATGCAAAAGATTTGTTAAAAACCCAAGTTGGACAAGAATAAGTCTAGGAAGGACACATTTGACCTAAATGTTCGTCCAATGACACAAACACACCTATTGGATGCACAAGATTGGTTAAAAACCCTAATTGGACTAGAATAAACCTAGGGACGACGAAAATGTTCATCCAATGACACAAATGAACTTATTGCATGCACAAGATTGGTTAAAAACCTTAATTGGACTAGAATGAGCCTAGGGAGGACGAAAATGACCTAAATTTTAATACAATGACATAAACACACGTAATGGTTGCACAAGAATGGAGAAAACTCGTAATTGCACTAGAATAAGCCTAGGGAGGACAAAAATGACCTAAATGTTAATCCAATTACACAAACACACCTATTGGATGCACAAGATTAGTTAGAAACACTAATTGAACTACAATAAGCCTAGGGATGACGAAAATGACCTAAATTTTAATCCAATAACAAAAACACACTATTGGACGCACAATATTGGTTAAAAACTTTAATTGGACTAGAACAAGCGTAGGGAGGACGAAAATTACCTAAATATTAATCCAATGACACAAACACACCTATTTAATGCACAAGATTGGATAAAACCCCTAATTGGACTAGAATAAGCCTAGGGAGGACGAAAATGACCTAAATGTTAATCCAATGACACAAATAAACTTATTGGATGAACAGGATAGGTAAGAAACCCTAAATGGACTAGAACAAGCCTAAGGAGCACGAAAATGACCTAAATGTTAATCCAATGACACAAACACACCTATTGAATGCACAAGATCGGTTAAAAACCCTAATTGGACTAGAATAAGCTTAGAGAGGACGAAAATTACCTAAATATTAATCCAATGGCACAAACACACGTAATGGTCGCACAAGATTGGATAAAACCCCTAATTTGACTAGAGTAATCATAGGGATGACGAAAATGACCGAAATGTTAATCCAATGACACAAACTCACCTTTTGGATGGACAAAATTGGATAAAAACTGTAATTGGACTAGAATAAGCCTAGGAAGGACGAAAATTTCCTAAATGTTAATCCAGTGACACAAATGAACTTATTGGATGCACAATATTGGTTATAAACCTTAATTGGACACCAATAAGCCTAGGGAGAACGAAAATAACCTAAATGTTTATCCAATGACACAACTACACCTATTGGATGCACAAGATTGGATAAAAACCCTAATTGTGCTAGAATAAGCCTATGAAGGACGAAAATGACCTAAATGTTAATCCGATGACATAAACAAACGTATTGGTTGC
This sequence comes from Cicer echinospermum, assembly GCA_002896215.2. Taxonomy (NCBI): domain Eukaryota; kingdom Viridiplantae; phylum Streptophyta; class Magnoliopsida; order Fabales; family Fabaceae; genus Cicer; species Cicer echinospermum. Next base: position 1,385 of record PGTU02010388.1, on the reverse strand, counting down.
AAAAGATTGGATAAAACCCCTAATTGGATATTAATGCAATAACCCAAACACACCTATTGGATGCACAAGATAGGTTAAAAACCTTAATTGGACAACAATAAGCCTAGGGAGTACGAAAATGACCTAAATGTTCATCTAATGACACAAACACACCTATTGGTCGCAAAAGATTTGTTAAAAACCCTAGTTGGACAAGAATAAGTCTAGGAAGGACACATTTGACCTAAATGTTCGTTCAATGACACAAACACACCTATTGGATGAACAAGATTGGTTACAAAACCTAATTCGACTAGAATAAACCTAGGGACGACGAAAATGTTCATCCAATGACACAAAGGAACTTGTTGGATGACAAGATTGGTTAAAAACCCTAATTGGACTAGAATAAGCTGAGGGAGGACGAAAATGACCTAAATTTTCATCCAATCACACAAGCACACCAATTCGATGCACAAGATTGGTTAAAAACCCTAATTGGACAAGAATAAGTCTAGGGAGGACGAAAATGACCTAAATCTTCATCCAAAGACACAAACACACCTATTGGATGTACAAGATTGGTTAAAAACCCTAGTTGGACAAGAATAAGTCTTGGAAGGACGAAAATGACCTAAATGTTCATCGAGTGACACAAACACACCTACCGGATGCACAAGATTGGTTAAGACCATAGTTGGATAAGAATAAGAGTAGAAAGGACAAAAATGAACTAAACGTTCATCCAATGACACAAACACACCTATTGGATGCACAAGATTTGTTAAAAACCATAATTCGATAATAGTAAGGCTAGGGAGGACGAAAATGACCTAAATGTTCACGCAATGACACAAAAACCCCTATTGGATGCACAAGATTGGTTAAAAACCCTAATTGAACTACAATATACATAGGGAGGACAAAAATGACCAAAATATTAATCCAATGACACAAATGAACTTATTGGATGCACAAGATTGGTTAAAAACCCTAATTGAACAAGAATAAGCCTATGGAGGATTAAAATGACCTAAATGTTTATCCACTGACACAAATAAACTTTTTGGATGCACAAGATTGGTTAAAAATCCAAATCGGGCTACAATAAGCCTAGGGAGCACAAAAATGACCTAAATGTTTATCGAATGACACAAACACACCTATTGGACGACCAAGATTGGATAAATACTCTAATTGGACTAGAATAAGCCTATGAAGGACGAAAGTGACCTAAATGTTAATCCAATGACATAAACAAACTTATTGGATGCACAATATTGGTTAAAAACCCTAATTGACTAGACAAAACCTAGGGAGCACGAAAATGACCTAATTGTTAATCCAACGACAAAAATGAATGAATTTATTGGAGCACAAGATTGGTTAAAAAACCCTAACTGGCT
>PGTU02010387.1:0-38579 GCA_002896215.2 Cicer echinospermum | reverse complement strand
TGAGTTAGGTTTTGTTATATAATGATGAATGTTTCGTGGTTTAAATGAATTTGAAGTTATCGGTCGCATTATGAGTAAATGGAAATTTATGTTATGCTGGTGTTATGCTTTGATTTGTGTTCGTTGTATTGGGCGTGTCCATACTTGATGTTTGTTATGGGTGTGGTTGTTGTGAATTATGGTTTGAATGTGAGAGTATGTTTGAGTTTGTTCCCGTGGAATTTGAAAACCATTAGAGTTAAACGAGTATTAAAAATGGGGAATCTTTTAATACCTCGGTTTACTTAATGTGCATTTGAGGAAAAAGGTTTAAGTTAACTGGGCGTTGAGAATGGGGAATCTCTTAATGTCCCGGTTACTTAACGATCGTTTTTGAAAAATCGTTCCGGTAAATGAGTGTTAAGAATGGGGAATCTCTTAATGACTCGTTTACTGAATATTTTGTGTGAAAATCGTTTAAGTCAAAAGTATATTAAAGAATGGGGAATCTCTTGATATGTCTGTTTGCTTAACATTTTGTTTTGAAAATCATTAAGATAAATCAGTATTAAGAATGGGGAATCTCTTAATGACTTATTTATTTAATGTCGTTTTGAAAAACCGTGCAGACCCGTGATAGGTGGCACCTCGATAAACGGTATGGGCCCGTGATAGCAGTACGTTTATGGTTTTCGCTTTTTGTAAATCGTGCAGACCGTGATAGGTGGCACCTCGGTAAACGATACGGGCCCGTGATAGGCAGTACGTTTATGGTTTATGTTTTTTTAATATCTCCATTTGCTTAACGTTTGTTGTGAATGAAGTCGGTATAAGTCCATGCATTTTCATCCTTTTTGTAAATCGTGCAGACCCGTGATAGGTGGCACCTTGATAAATAGTACTTTGGCCTGTGATAGGCGGTACATTTAGATTTAACGTTTTTGAAAACCGTGCAGACCCGTGATAGGTGGCACCTCAATAAACGGTACGGGCCCGTGATAGGCAGTACGTTTATGGTTTTCGCTTTTTTGTAAATTGTGCAGACCCGTGATAGGTGGCACCTTGGTAAATAGTACTTTGGCCTGTGATAGGCGGTACATTTACAATTTACGTTATTTTAGTAAGCCGTGCAGACCCGTGATAGGTGGCACCTCGGTAAACGATACGGGCCCGTGATAGGCAGTACGTTTATGGTTTACGCTTTTTAGTAAATCGTGCAGACCCGTGATAGGTGGCACCTTGGTAATCGGTACTTTGGCCTGCGATAGGCGGTACGATTATGATTTACGGCCCTTTGAGGAGGGTTTTGGTTTGGAATTCCGAGTCCATGCATTTTGGCATATACGCATTGCATTAGGGTGCTTGGCACGCGAGTCGTGGTTGATTTGAGTTTTATGTTTAAGTGATTTGAATTTGAGTCGTTGTGGTAATTGCGTTGAACATGCTAAGTGTTATGTGTTGATTGTTGTGTGTAAGTATGATGGTTATCGAGATCCCAATTGCCGTGGTAATTGCGTTGAAAATGCTAAGTGTTATGTGTTGATTGTTGTGTGTAAGTATGATGGTTATCGAGATCCCAATTGTTGTGGTAATCGTGTAGGAATTGCTAAGTGTTAGGTTGTGAACTTGATTAGGAATGACTTGAGTTAATGCATGAAATTTTGGTAAAACGATCAGGGAAATCGATTTCCCAATCGATTGGATGAGTTGCAGGAAGTTCACCATTTTGACCTAATCGATTTGCCAATCGATTGTATAAATATATCTTTCAAAATCTTTTAAGAAATCGATTTGGAAATCGATTGGTAGAGAGGCAGGAACTCAGCAAAACTGTCGAAATCGATTTGGCAACACAGGGACTCATCAGAACTGACAAAATCGACTTAGAAATCGATTTGGTCATGCAAAAACTCAGCAGAACTGACCAAATCGATTTGGCAATCGATTGGCTCAGCAAAAGTCCTCATTTTGAGTTAAATAATCGATTGCTAAATTGATTTATCAATGCTTTGGTCAGTTATGTATTACTTGATGGTTGGAGAACTTCATTTTGAGTTCATTGTTAATTGGCAAGCATTATATGAACTTTTAGCATATGGAAAATCCTGTTAGGGTGCATGCTTAGTTGAAAAGTTGTTTTGAGCATTTAAAAACTTAATTGCTATGTGTTAACTGTTATTTTCTGGTTGGTGACCCTTTACAATTATTGTGGAAATCTGGGCTTTGCCCTCAGATGAGAGTCAGGACGGTCTTACCGGTTCGTACCCTACGGACAGGAATGGAGATGGGAACGTTTGACTGCAGTCACGTTAGGAGGATCTCACGGGGCGCGTGGAGATACTCAGGGTGTATAGCTTTTTGGTAGGATGATCAGTTTAGGATGATGTATAGGGACTAGGTGTCCTTCTGTTTGGATTGGAGTATTTTTAGTTTGGGAAAACTGTATTTATACTATCATTGTCAGTTCGACTTCTTATGTGAATGGGTTCCATGTACCATTTATGGTTATGTAAATGTTTTGGATTTATAATTGGAGAAACCTTTCCGCTGCTTGTAAATTATAATGACTCAATTATTTATCCAAAGGCATTTCTTTATCTATTTCTCTGTTTTAGTTTAATTACTTTTGAAAAAAAAAATATACCCTCGCTTTGAAAAACGGGGTGTTACATTGTGGTATCAGAGCATAGGTTTGGTTTTCCTTGGGGGCTGTGGAACCTTGGTTATAGATTGTAGGTCGACCTATAAGTTAGGAGTTGTCATCTGATCATGCGTCGGTTTAGGTGACTTGAGTTGTCAAGTCCAATATATTTATTATGTGTTGTTATGGTCAGACGTTAGTTTGGAATTATTTGAAGTAGTGTTAAGACTCTACTTGATAATGGTTTTATAGGAAACCATGCCGCCAAGAAGGAATGACGCTCCGAGAGCCAACGCGAATAGGAATGACCAAATGGCGGAGGCTATGAATAACATGGCTGCTTCTGTGGCTGCACAGACTGCTGCCAAGACTCAACGGGATCTTGAAAAGAGGGGAAGAGAGATCCGTGCTGCAGAGTCAAGAGGGTTAGAAGACTTCCGTCGTTACAATCCTCCTAAGTTTAAGGGGGATGAGAATTCAGAGAAGGCGGATCAATGGATCCAAGAAGTGGAGAAGATCTTTGAAATGATAAATTGTCAGGCGGGAGTGAAAGTCAGCTATGCCACTTACATGCTGTTGGGGGATGCTGAGTACTGGTGGAGGAGTGCAAGGTTATTGATGGGAGCCGCCCACGAGGAGGTGAACTGGGAATCGTTCAAAAGGAAGTTTTTAGACAAATACTTCCCGATGAGTACCAGGACTAAACTGGGCGATGATTTTCTGAAACCTCACCAGGGAAGCATGACCGTGGGCGAATATGCAGCTAAGTTTGAATCTCTTTCGAGGCATTTCAGGTTCTTCCGTGAAGAAATTGATGAACCGTTCATGTGTCATCGTTTCCAAGACGGACTGAAGTATGAGATTCAAGACTTCGTCTTACCCTTGGGAATTCAATGTTTCCAAGCCCTTGTGGAAAAGTGTAGGGAAGTCGAAGATATGAAGAATAAGAGGGCTAGCCGAGGAGGGATTTTTGGTACAGGAGGGCCTAGTCGGGTGAATTACCAGAACAACAAGGGGAAACAAGTTGCTAAACCCTATGATCGACCACGAACTAACAACGGTGGGCAGAATCGCCCGGGGAACCAGAATTTCGGGAGACAACTGGGACGAGTGGTCCGATGTTTCCGTTGTGGGGAAGAGGGGCATTATGCTAATGCTTGTACCCCTAACACTCTCACCTGCTACACTTGCCAGAAGCCAGGACAGATGGCGAAGGATTGCACGGCTCCAAAGGTGGAACCAGTTGTGAATGTAGCTAGGGCTACCCGTCCTACTGCTAGAGGACGCATTTATTGTATGAATGCTGAAGAGGGGAATCCATCTGGTAATCTGATTCAGCGCGACTGTGAGATTGCAGGTAACACTTTAACTACACTCTTTGATTCGGGGGCAACCCATTCCTTCATTGCTATGGACTGTGTGAATCGCTTGAAGTTATCTGTGTCTGCTTTACCTTTTGATTTGGTTGTGTCCACACCTGCTAAGACCTTAACCGTAAATTCAGCATGTTTACATTGTCGAATGACTATACAGAATAGGGATTTCTTGGTTAATCTAATTTGTTTACCGCTACAATCACTCGAGGTCATCCTCGGTATGGATTGGATGTCTTATCATTATGTGATATTGGATTGTGCTCGTAAATTGGTTCTTTTCCCCGAACCCGGAGTTGTTAAGTATTTAGCTGCTAACAAACTCCGAGTATCGCTAAGCGAAGGGACTCATGAGTTTTTGTCTCTGGCAAATGTGGAGGCAAGGATAAATGTGGATATAGAAGATGTGATACTTGTCAACGAGTATCGGGATGTATTTCCAACGGAAATTCCAGGATTGCCACCGGTAAGAGAAGTGGAATTCTTCATTGATTTGCACCCAGGAATGGGACCTATTTCAATGGCACCTTATCGAATGTCGCCATTGGAATTAAATGAGCTCAAAGGCCAAATTGAAGACTTGTTGGAGAAGAAATTCATCAGACCGAGTGTATCACCATGGGGAGCTCCAGTTTTGCTAGTTAAAAAGAAGGACGGAAGCTCGCACCTATGTGTGGATTATAGACAGCTTAACAAGGCAACTATTAAGAATCGTTATCCTCTGCCACGAATCGATGATTTGATGGATCAATTGAGAGGGGCCACGATATTTTCGAAGATTGACTTGAAGTCGGGTTACCATCAGATTCGAGTAAGGGAAGGAGACATTCAGAAAACAGCTTTCAGAACCCGCTATGGACATTATGAATACCTGGTTATGCCGTTTGGAGTTACCAATGCACCGGCAATTTTCATGGACTACATGAACAGAATCTTTAATTCATTCCTTGATAAATTCGTGGTGGTATTCATTGATGATATATTGATTTATTCAAGGACTGAAGAAGAGCATGGAGAACATTTACGACAACTTCTTGAGATTTTACGCGAGAAGCGATTGTATGCCAATCTGTCGAAGTGTGAATTTTGGCTAGAGAAAGTGAATTTCTTGGGACATGTGATAACCAAGGAAGGAATCGCTATAGATCCGACTAAGATTGAGGCGGTTCTTGCTTGGAAACAGCCTCAGACTGTCACCGACATACGGAGTTTTGTAGGACTGGCAGGGTACTACAGGAGGTTTATCGAAGGTTTTGCTAAGATTGTGGCTCCACTGACACAACTTACCAGAAAAGATCAACCGTTCGCATGGACGGGGAAGTGTGAAGAAAACTTCCAGTTACTAAAGAGAAAATTGACGACCTCACCTGTATTGGTATTACCGCAATAAGAAGAACCCTATGAAGTTTATTGTGATGCATCTCACCAAGGGTTAGGATGCGTTCTGATGCAACACAAGAAAGCTGTGGCTTATGCCTCGAGACAATTGAAGATTCATGAGAGGAACTATCCTACTCATGATTTGGAGCTTGCCGCAGTTGTTTTTGCATTAAAGATCTGGAGGCATTATTTATATGGGTGCACGTTCACCGTGTTCAGCGACCATAAAAGCTTGAAATATTTGTTTGATCAGAAGGAATTGAACATGCGCCAGAGACGATGGATGGAGACTCTTAAGGATTTTGATTTCACACTACAGTACCACCCTGGGAAGGCCAATGTAGTGGCTGATGCGTTGAGCAGAAGAAGTGTATCGGTGTCTTCACTAATTATGGCTAGACAACAAGAGTTGTGGAAAGCTTTTAGAGACTTGCACTTGAACGTAGAGTTTGCACCGGGAATTTTGAAATTCGGAATGATTAAGATCTCGAGTGGACTACTTGAGGACATTGCAAATTCTCAAGATGACGTCTTAATTCAGGAGAAGAGGAATCTATTAGTGCAAGGGAAGATGAATGAGTTCAAGATTGCGGCATATAATATTTTGCGGTGTAATGGTAGGATTTGTGTACCAGGAATTACAGATATGCGGAAAACGATTTTAGAAGAGGCGCATAAGAGTAAGCTGAGTATTCATCCTGGAGCAACAAAGATGTATCAGGATCTGAGGCAGAATTATTGGTGGCCAGGAATGAAGAAACATGTGGCGGAATATGTATCCACTTGTCTAACTTGTCAGAAAGCGAAGGTGGAACATCAGCGACCCGCTGGGATGTTACAACCTTTAGATATACCTGAATGGAAGTGGGACAGCATTTCCATGGATTTTATAACCGGATTACCAAAGACAAGGAGGAAGAATGATTCCATATGGGTGATAGTGGATCGACTAACTAAATCTGCTCACTTTTTGCCGGTAAGGACCACCTATAAGGTAGATCAGCTAACGGAGATCTACATTGCTGAAATTGTGAGGTTACACGGGGTACCATCGAACAATGTATCGGACTTTGATCCGAAGTTCACATCGCATTTTTGGGGAGCATTGCACGAAGCATTGGGAACGAAGCTACGATTGAGTTCAGCTTACCATCCACAAACGGACGGACAGACTGAAAGGACGAATCAGTCCTTGGAAGATCTGTTGAGAGCATGTGTATTAGATGATAGGGGAAGCTGGGATGATGTACTTCCGTTGATTGAGTTCACTTACAACAATAGTTTCCACGCAAGTATGGGAATGGCACCATATGAAGCTTTATACGGGCGCAAGTGTCAAACGCCCTTGTGTTGGTATATAAAGACGGTGAGAATATGATTGTCGGACCAGAGATGGTGCAACAGACTACGGCTAAAGTAAGGAAGATCAAGGAGAAAATGAAGACTTCACAAGATCGTCAGAAGAGTTACGCGGACAAGCGTCGCAGACTTTTGGAATTCGAACAGGGTGACCATGTATTTCTGAGAGTCACACCTACTACTGGAGTAGGTAGAGCCTTGAAATCGAAGAAGTTGACTCCAAAATTCATTGGACCATATCAAATTTCTGCACGAATTGGGCCGGTTGCTTATCGGATTGCATTACCTCCAATACTGTCCAATATTCATGACGTGTTTCATGTGTCACAGTTGAGGAAATATCTCGCAGATCCATCTTACGTGATCGAACCAGACACAATCCAGCTAAAGGATAACCTGTCGTTCGAAGTACCACCCGTGAGAATTGATGACAGGAAGATTAAGCGGTTGAGGACCAAGGATGTTTCGTTGGTCAAAGTGATTTGGAACCCAATCACTGGAGATGCGACTTGGGAGTTGGAGAGCAAGATGAGAGAACAACACCCAGAGTTAATTATCGATGCATAGTTTTGAGGACGAAACTAATTTTAGGGGGGGAGTAATGTAAGACCCGTAATTTTAAAGTACCATTTATGTATTTTTGGTGTATTTTGGATTTTGGCTCGGAGGCTTTTAAGCCAAAGTTAATAATATTTTGGAGTTTTATAATCAAAAAGATATTTTGATGCCAATTAAAATTTCTCGTCGGTAAATAAATTGAATTTAACTGCGATGAATCCTTTACGGAGAATTTAATGCGTTTCGGGTGAAACGGTAATTTAACAAATATAAACAGCCTCAGACTGTCACTGACATACAGAGTTTTGTAGGACTGGCAGGGTACTACAGGAGGTTTATCGAAGGTTTTGCTAAGATTGTGGCTCCACTGACACAACTTACCAGAAAAGATAACCGTTCGCATGGACGGAGAAGTGTGAAGAAAACTTCCAGTTACTAAAGAGAAAATTGACGACCTCACCTGTATTGGTATTACCGCAATCAGAAGAACCCCATGAAGTTTATTGTGATGCATCTCACCAAGGATTAGGATGTGTTCTGATGCAACACAAGAAAGTTGTGGCTTATGCCTCGAGACAATTGAAGATTCATGAGAGGAACTATCCTACTCATGATTTGGAGCTTGCCGCAGTTGTTTTTGCATTAAAGATCTGGAGGCACTATTTATATGGGTGCACGTTCACCGTGTTCAGTGACCATAAAAGCTTGAAATATTTGTTTGATCAGAAGGAGTTGAACATGCGCCAGAGACGATGGATGGAGACTCTCAAGGACTTTGATTTCACACTGCAGTACCACCCTGGGAAGGCCAATGTAGTGGCTGATGCGTTGAGCAGAAGAAGTGTATCGGTGTCTTCAATAATTATGGCTAGACAACAAGAGTTGTGGGAAGCTTTTAGAGACCTGCACTTGAACGTAGAGTTTGCACCGGGAATTTTGAAATTCGGAATGATTAAGATCTCGAGTGGACTACTTGAGGACATTGCAAATTCTCAAGATGACGTCTTAATTCAAGAGAAGAGGAATATAATAGTGCAAGGGAAGACGACTGAGTTCAAGATTGGGGCATATAATATTTTGCGGTGTAATGGTAGGATTTGTGTACCAGAAATTACAGATATGCAGAAAACGATTTTAGAAGAGGCGCATAAGAGTAAGCTGAGTATTCATCCTGAAGCAACAAAGATGTATCAGGATTTGAGGCAGAATTATTGGTGGCCAGGAATGAAGAAACATGTGGCGGAATATGTATCCACTTGTCTAACTTGTCAGAAAGCGAAGGTGGAACATCAGCGACCTGCTGGGATGTTGCAACCTTTAGATATACCTGAATGGAAGTGGGACAGCATTTCCATGGATTTTATAACCGGATTGCCAAAGACAAGGAAGAAGAATGATTCTATATGGGTGATAGTGGACCGACTGACTAAATCTGCTCACTTTTTGCCGGTAAGGACCACCTATAAGGTAGATCAGCTAACGGAGATCTACATTGCTGAAATTGTGAGGTTACACGGGGTACCATCGAGTATTGTATCAGACCGTGATCCGAAGTTCACATCACATTTTTGGGGAGCATTACACGAAGCTTTGGGAACGAAGCTACGATTGAGTTCAGCTTACCATCCACAAACGGACGGACAGACTGAAAGGACGAATCAGTCCCTGGATGATCTGTTGAGGGCATGTGTATTGGATGATAGAGGAAGTTGGGATGATGTACTTCCGTTGATTGAGTTCACCTACAACAATAGCTTCCACGCAAGTATTGGAATGGCTCCATATAAGGCCTTATATGGGCGCAAGTGTCAAACGCCCTTGTGTTGGTATAAGGACGGTGAAGATATGATTATCGGACCAGAGATGGTGCAACAGACCACAACTAAGGTAAGGAAGATCAAGGAGAAAATGAAGACTTCACAAGATCGTCAGAAGAGTTACGCGGAGAAGCGTCGCAGACTTTTGGAATTCGAACAGGGTGACCATGTATTTCTGAGAGTCACACCTACTACTGGAGTAGGTAGAGCCTTGAAATCGAAGAAGTTAATTCCGAAATTCATTGGACCATATCAGATTTCTACACGAATTGGGCCGGTTGCTTATCGGATTGCATTACCTCCGATACTGTCCAATATTCATGACGTGTTTCATGTGTCACAGTTGAGGAAATATCTTGCAGATCCATCTCATGTAATCGAACCAGACACAATCCAGCTAAAGGATAACTTGTCATTCGAAGTACCACCTGTGAGAATTGATGACCGGAAGATCAAGCGATTGAGGACCAAGGATGTTTCATTGGTCAAGGTAATTTGGAACCCAATTACTGGAGATGCGACTTGGGAACTGGAGAGCAAGATGAGAGAGCAACACCCAGAGCTATTTATCGACGCATAGTTTCGAGGACGAAACTAATTTTAGGGGGGTAGTAATGTAGGACCCATAATTTTAAAGTACCCTTTATGTATTTTTGGTGTATTTTTTATTTTGGCTCGGAGACTTTTTAGTCAAAGTTAATAATATTTTGGAGTTTTTATAATCAAAAAGATATTTTGATGCCGATTAGAATTTCTCGTCGATAAATAAATTGAATTAAGTGCGGTGAATCCTTTACGGAGAATTTAATGCGTTACGGGTGAAATGGTAATTTAACAAATATCTAGATATTTTGAGATATTTGTTAAGTTATATTTATTATATGGATATGTTTGTTTGGAGGGAAACAGAAAGGAAAACTAGAAGGAAGGGAAAGGAAAAGAAAAGAATATAAAAAGGAAAGAAGGAAAAAGGAAGAAAGGAAAAAACAAAGGAAAGAAAAAGAAAGGAAGGAAAATCCGATTTTCCACCTTCTCCCTCTGCTACCCGCGACCCATTTTTCCCTCCTTCTCCCATTTTCATTTTCGTTGCTTTCTTTTCTTCAAGACTAGTAACCCAAGGTTGGGTGAGTGTTAGAACAAGGATTTCTCGACTCCACTCTTCCTCTTTGATTCGAAAACGAAGAAAAACGGTATTAGAGATTCAAAACAAAAACCCCTCCGTTTCTTCTAGATCTAAGCTTCATTTCGCGAAGAGTTAGAAGGGAAAGTTGCTCACTACCCATGCCACGGTGCTAGGCGACCAATTTGGAGGCGACGTTGCGAGCGAAGATTTTACCGGTTTTACTCGCGGTACGGTACCGGAAACCCACGTTAAAGCTAACGTTAAGGTAAGGGCTCCTTCCAAACTTTTAGTTTGCATCTAGGGCCTTATCTGTGGTTGTGTCGAAACGAATTTTGTTAGGATTGGAGTATTGTTTTGGGAAAAATGAATTTACCTCACGTATGTAAGATTTTGAATAAATGAAATTTATTATGTTGATGTGTGTTCATCGTATTTGGCGTGTTCATACTTGATATTTGTTGATTGATGTGTTTTGATGTGGGTTGAAAGTATGTTTGAGTTTGTTTTGTGTGGAATTTGAAAACCATTAAGTTAAACGAGGATTAAGAATGGGGAATCTCTTAATGTCTTGTTTACTTAATGTGTGTTTGTGAAAATCGTTTAAGTTAACTGGATATTAAGAATGGGGAATCTCTTAATGTCTTGTTTACTTAATGTGTGTTTGTCAAAATCGTTTAAGTTAACTGGGCGTTAAGAATGGGGAGTCTCTTAATGTCTCGCTTACTTAATGTTTGTTTTTGAAAATCGTTTCAGTAAATGAGAATTAAGAATGGGGAATCTCTTAATGTCTTGTTTACTGAATGTTTTGTGTGGAAATCGTTTAAGTCAAAAGTATATTAAGAATGGGGAATCTCTTAATATGTCTGTTTGCTTAACGTTTTGTTTTGAAAATCATTAAGATAAATCATTAAGAATGGTAAATTGTGTTGACCCGTGATAGGCGACACCTTGGTAAACTGTACTGACCCGTGATAGGTGGTACGTTTATGATTTACGTTTTTAGTAAATTGTGTTGACCCGTGATAGGTGGCACCTCGGTAAATAGTATTGGCCTGTGATAGGCGGCACGTTTACGATTTACACTTTTTCTTTTAGTAAATCGTGTTGACCAGTGATAGGTGACACCTCGGTAAACTGTACTGACCCGTGATAGGTGGTACGTTTATGATTTACGCATTTCAGTAAATCGTGCTGACCCGTGATAGGTGGCACCTCGGTAATTGGTACTTTGGCCTGCGATAGGCGGTACAATTATGATTTACGGCCTTTCGAGGAGGGTTATGGTTTGGAATTCCGAGTCCATGCATTTTGGCATATACGCATTGTATTAGGGTGCTTGGCACGCGAGTCGTGTTTGATTCGAGTGTATGATTGAGTGTTTTGAATTTTGATTTATCGTGGTAATCGCGTGTTATGTTTTAATTATTGTGTGTAAGTATGATGGTTTTCGAAATCCCATTTGCCGTGGTAATCGCATAGGAATTGCTAAGTGTTAAGTTGTGGACTTGAGTAGGAATGACTTGAGTTAATTCATGAATTTTTGGAAAAATGATCAGGGAAATCGATTTCCCAATCGATTGGATGGGTAAACAGGGACTTGGCCAAATTGACAAAATCGATTGGCCAATCGATTTCGTAATCAGATTTCAAAAATCATTTAAGAAATCGATTGCCCAATCGATTGGGCCTTAAGTCAGGGACTCAGCCATATTCGACCAAATCGATTTGGAAATCGATTGGCTTAAAACCTGGGGGCTCAGTACTCACTCAATCGATTGATTTCAGCCCAGGATGCTGTTTTTATTAAAATCCTTCACCCCAATCGATTTCCCAATCGATTGGCTTAGTGAAAATCCTCAGTTTGAGTTAAATGATTGGTTGCACGTTAACTTATCCACGTCTTGATTTGTTATGTTTTACTTAGGGGATTGAGAACTTTATTTTGCTTTCATTTTTAATTGGCAAGTATTGTATGAACTTTTCGCATATTGAAAATCCTGTTAAGGTGCATGCTTAGTTGAAAAGTTGTTTTGAACATTTAAAAACTTAAATGCTATGTGTTAACTGTTATTTTTCAGTTGGTGACCCTTTACAATTATTGTGGAAATCTGGGCTTTGCCCTCAGATGAGAGTCAGGACGGTCCTACTGGTTCGTACCCTATGGACGGGAATGGAGATGGGAGCGCTTGACTGCAGTTACGATAGGAGGATCCCACGGGGTGCGTGGAGATCACTCAGGGTGTATAGTTTTTTGGTAGGATGATCAGATTAGGTTGATGTATAGGGACTAGGCGTCCTTCTTTTGGGTTGGAGTATTTTTAATTTGGAAAACTGTACTTATACTAATATTGTCAGTTTGACACCTTATTTGAATGGGTTCCATGTACCATTTGTTGTTGTGTAAATGTTTTGGATTTATATTTGGAGAAACTTTTCTGCTTCTTGTAAATTATAATGACACAATTATTTATCCAAAGGCATTTCTTTATTTATTTCTCTGTTTTAGTTTAATTACTTTAAAAAAAAATAATATATACCCTCGCTTTGAAAAACGGGGTGTTACACTGCCGGTGGTGCCACTGTTGCCGTATCTACTCCTGCTGCTGCTGTTGCTGGTGGAGCCGCTGCAGCTGCCGCACCTGGCGCTGAGGCCAAGAAGGTACTGTTAGTAATGCTTTATATTAGGTTTCTGTCTTAAGGGTTATATTTAGTAATGATATATTATTGATTGATGTTTTAACCTAATACTATTGAAACTTCAATTGTAAATTGAAATTTGTGTACATTTTCAAGTTTGGATGATCATTTCATAGAGGCTTTGTTGAATGTAGTGTTAAATGTATACCTCGATGTTCAACAAATTAGACAATAATTAGTGAGGTTTAATTTTTTTTAATGCGGGTAGACTGTAACCCTTTTAGATGTATAAAGACATGAAATAGACTTAATAGTTTTTGAGAACACATAGAACAGATTATTTGTGCTTGCTGTATTTTTTTTATACTTGTCACTTTTATTTATCGAGTCCTGTTTCTGGTTTCTCTAAGCCCAGTTCAGAATATTTATATGTAAACCTACTGTTAAATTTTGTAATAGTTCTTTGAGTGTAATTATCCACAATTAGTTTATGAGTAGGAATGCTTAATAGTTCTTTGAGTGTAATTATCCACAATTAATAATAGTATTTTTGGGTAATATTTTGCTCTCATATTAATTGAGTTTAATGTAGTGTTATTATAGGTTATGCAGTTCGTAATCAGCACTGCACAGACTTTATTAACTGCATATTGTATATTGTACTAAAAAACTTATAGCTTGATGCAGTCCATACTTGCTACTTAATATGATATTGTATATAAGTAACTGAATGTGCTTCATATTTTGTGTTTGCAGGAAGAGGCAAAGGAAGAAAGTGACGATGACATGGGCTTTAGTTTGTTTGATTAGGTTTTTCTTTTTAGTTTGTCAATCTAGACTTGTACTCCTTTCCAAGAGTGTTTTCTGGAGACACTTGTTTTGTTTTTATAATTGTTTATCTAAGTGAGTCTTAGCACCCTAAACCCTAAACCATTCACCATTCACCATTCACCATTCACATTCATATAATAAAATAGAGTTATCAATAAAGTAATACACACACGTGGTGTATATATATATAAATATATATAAACCATGTGTGTAGATATATATATATATATATATATATCACGTGATATACATACATATATATATATATATATATATATATATATATATTATATATATATACACACCATGTGGGTAGATATATGTAAGACCCATAATTTTAAAGTACACTTTATGCATTTTTATGTATTTTGGATTTTTGGCTCGGAGGCTTTTTAGCCAAAGTTAATAATATTTTGGAGTCTTTATGATCAAAAAGATATTTTGATGCCGTTTTAGAATTACTCGTCGATAAATAAATTAAATTAAATGCGATGAATCCTTTACGAAGAATTTTTATGCGTTACGGGTGAAATGGTAATTTTAATGAATATGAAGATATTTGTTAAGTTACAATTAAGATATATATATATACATATATGTATATATGTTTGTTTGGAGAGAATAGAAAGAAAGGAAATTAGAAGGAAGGAAAAGGAAAAGGTTATATAAAGGAAAGAAGGAAAAAGGGAAGAAAGGAAAAACAAAGGAAAGAAAGAGAAAGGAAAGAAAACCAGAATTTTCCATCTTCCTCTCCCTCCCTGCGCGAGAACCCATTCTACCTCCTTCCTCCATTTTCGTTTTTCTTCGCTTCCTTTCTTTTAAGATTAGAAACCCAAGGTTGGGTGGGTGATAGAACAAGGATTTCTCAACTCCACTCTTCCTATTTGATTTGAAAACAAGGAAAAACGGTATTAGGGATTCAAACACAAACCTCCCCGTTTCACCTAGATCTAAATGTTGTTTCAAGAAGTGATAGAAGGGAAGGTTGCTCACCTCCGTGCTACGGTGCTAGTGGACCAATTTTGGAAACGGCGTTGCGAGCGAAAAATTTACCGGATTAACTCACGGTGCTGTAATCGCACGTTAGAGCTAACGCGAAGGTAAGGGCTCCTTCCAAACTTTTAGTTTGCATCTAGGGCCTTATTTGTGGTTGTGTGGAAACGAATTTTGTTAGGATTGGAGTATTGTTTTGGGAAAAATGAATTTACCTCACGTATGTAAGATTTTGAATAAATGAAATTTATTATGTTGATGTGTGTTCATCGTATTTGGCGTGTTCATACTTGATGTTTGTTGATTGATGTGTTTTGGAGTGAATTATGGATTGAATGTGAGAATTTGTTTGAGTTTGTTTTGTGTGGAATTTGAAAACCATTATGTTAAATGAGTATTAAGAATGGGGAATCTCTTAATGTCTTGTTTACTTAATGTGCGTTTGTTTTGAAAATTGTTTAAGTTAACTGGGCGTTAAGAATGGGGAATCTCTTAATGTCTTGGTTACTTAATATTTGTTTTGAAAATAGTTAAGTTAACTGGGCGTTAAGAATGGAGAATCTCTTAATGTCTTGGTTACTTAATGTTTGTTTCTGAAAATCGTTTAAGTTAAATGAGAATTAAGAATGGGGAATCTCTTTAATGTCTCGTTTACTTAATATTTGTTTTGAAAATCGTTAAGTTAACTGGGCGTTAAGAATAGGGAATCTCTTAATGTCTTGGTTACTTAATATTTGTTTTGAAAATCGTTAAATTAACTGGGCGTTAAGAATGGGGAATCTCTTAATGTCTTGGTTACTTAATGTTTGTTTTTGAAAATTGTTTAAGTTAAATGAGAATTAAGAATGGGGAATCTCTTAATGTCTCGTTTACATTATATTTGTTTTGAAAACCGTTTAAGTTAACTGGGCGTTAAGAATGGGGAATCTCTTAATGTCTTGTTTACTTAATGTGCGTTTGTTTTGAAAATTGTTTAAGTTAACTGGGCGTTAAGAATGGAGAATCTCTTAATGTCTTGGTTACTTAATATTTGTTTTGAAAATCGTTAAGTTAACTGGGCGTTAAGAATGGGGAATATCTTAATGTCTTGGTTACTTAATGTTTGTTTCTGAAAATCGTTTAAGTTAAATGAGAATTAAGAATGGGGAATCTCTTTAATGTCTCGTTTACTTAATATTTGTTTTGAAAATCGTTAAGTTAACTGGGCGTTAAGAATGGGGAATCTCTTAATGTCTTGGTTACTTAATATTTGTTTTAAAAATCGTTAAGTTAACTGGGCGTTAAGAATGGGGAATCTCTTAATGTCTTGGTTACTTAATGTTTTGTTTTTTGAAAATCGTTTAAGTTAAATGAGAATTAAGAATGGGGAATCTCTTCATGTCTCGTTTACTTAATATTTGTTTTGAAAACCGTTTAACTTAACAGGGCGTTAAGAATGGGGAATCTCTTAATGTCTTGGTTACTTAATATTTGTTTTGAAAATCGTTAAGTTAACTGGGCGTTAAGAATGGGGAATCTCTTAATGTCTTGGTTACTTAATGTTTGTTTTCGAAAATCGTTTAAGTTAAATGAGAATTAAGACTGGGGAATCTCTTAATGTCTCGTTTACTTAATATTTGTTTTGAAAACCGTTTAAGTTAACTGGGCGTTAAGAATGGGGAATCTCTTAATGTCTTGGTTACTTAATATTTGTTTGGAAAATCGTTTAAGTTAAATAAGTATTGAGAACGGGGAATCTCTTAATGACTTATTTACTTAATGTTTGTTTTGAAAATCGTTTAAGTTAAATGAGAATTAAGAATGGGGAATCTCTTAATGTCTCGTTTACTTAGGTGTGTTTTGGTAAATCGTGCTGACCTGCGATAGGTGGCACCTTGGTAAACGGTACAGGCCCGTGATAGGCAGTACGTTTACGATTTTTGTTTGGGAAGTTGTGCAGACCCGTGATAGGTGGCACCTCGGTAAACAGTACGGACCCGTGATAGGTAGTACGTTTACGACTTATGTTCCTTGGTGGATTGTGTTTGTCCGTGAGAGACTGCACAGGGGTTTGTCCGTGAGAGACTACGCCCTGGTTTAAGTTAAATGAGAATTAAGAATGGGGAATCTCTTAATGTCTTGTTTTCTTATGTGTATTTTGGTAAATCGTGCTAACCCGCGATAGGTGGCATCTTGGTAAACGGTACGGGCCCGTGATAGGCAGTACGTTTACGATTTACGTTTGGTAAGTTGTGCAGACCCGTGATAGGTGGCACCTCAGTAAACAGTACGGACCCGTGATAGGAAGTACGTTTACGACTTACGTTTCTTGGTGAATTGTGTTTGTTCGTGAGAGACTGCACAGGTGTTTGTCCGTGAGAGACTACACCCTGTTAAATTGTGAATTGTTGGTTCATTTTGTCTGTGTAGTATCGTGTTATAAGTGTTAAGTGTATGTTTTGGAATTTGGTGATAACATGACAGATTGCAATACTATTTCGAAACTCATGATGTTGTAGCGATTGCGTTATCATTGCTAAGTGTTAAGATGTGGAATTGTGTATGAATGATATTGAATTAGTTTAAGTATTTTTGGAAGAATAAGCAGGGAAATCGATTTCCCAATCGATTGGATGAGTTGCAGGAAGTTCACTATTTTAACCTAATCGATTTGCCAATCGATTGTATAAATATGTCTTTCAAAATCTTTTAAGAAATTGATTTGGAAATCGATTGGCAGAGAGGCAGGAAATCAGCAAAACTGCCAAAATTGATTTGGAAATTGATTTGGCAACACAGGGACTCAGCAAAACTGACAAAATCGACTTAGAAATCGATTTGGTCATGCAGGAACTCAGCTGAACTGACCAAACCGATTTGGCAATCGATTGGCTCAGCAGAAGTCCTTATTTTGAGTTAGATAATCGATTGCTCAATTGATTTATCAATGCTTTGGTCAGTTATGTATTACTTGATGATTTGAGAACTTCATTTTGATTTCATTTTTAATTGGCAAGCATTACATGAACTTTTAGCATATGAGAAATCCTTGTAAGGTGCATGCTTAGTTGAAAGGTTATTTTGTGCATTTAAAACTTAAATGTTATATGTTACCGGCTAATTTCGGTTGGTGACCCTTTACAATTATTGTGGAAATCTGGGCTTTGCCCTCAGATGAGAGTCAGGACGATCCTACCGGTTCGTACCCGACGGACGGGAATGGAGATGGGAACGCTTGACTGCAGCTACGTTAGGAGGATCTCACGGGGCGCGTCGAGATCACTCAGGGTGTTTAGTTGTTTTGTAAAATGATCAAACTAGGTTGACACAGAGGGAACGGATGTCTTTCCTTTGGGTTGCGTTTACTTTTAATCTGGAAGATTGTACTACTCTTGTTATGTAAATATTTTGAATTCATGGATTGAAAAACGGGGTGTTACATTGTGGTATCAGAGCTTTGGTTTGGTTTTCTTTGGGGGCTGTGGAACCTCTAGTTCTAGATTGTAGGTTAGGAGTTTGTTGTCTGATCATGTGTCGGTTTAGGTGGTTTGAGTTGTCAAGTTCATAATAATTATTATGTGCGGATGTGGTCGGAAGTTATTCTTAGAAAATATTGAAGTAGTGTTAAGACTCTACTTGATGATGGTTTTATAGGAAAACCATGCTGCCAAGGAGGAATGACGTTCCGAGAGCCAATGCCAATAGGGATGATTGAATGGCGGAGGCTATGAATAACATGGCTGCTTCTGTTGCTGCACAGACTGCTGCCAAGACTCAACATGATCTCGAAAAGAGGGGAAGAGAGATCCGTGCTGCAGAGTCAAGAGGATTAAAAGACTTTCGTCGTTACAATCCTCCCAAGTTTGAGGGGGCTGAGAATTCAGAGAAAGCGGATCAATGGATCCAATTCGAAATGATTAACTGTCAGGCTGGAGTGAGGGTCAACTATGCCACTTATATGCTACTAGGAGATGCTGAGTACTGGTGGAGGAGTACAAGGTTGTTGATGAGATCAGCTCACGAGGAGGTGAACTGGGAATCTTTCAAAGGGAAGTTTTTCGACAAATACTACTGAATAATTAAGCAAAAGACTGGATGTTTTTTCCTTCCAAAGTAGCTCTCCCCTCTCATTATAGCTGTTGAATTAGTCATCAGCCAATTCTTTTAAAAATAATGTATATAATTATAGTTGTCAACATAGTTGGTTTAGTATTTTGAAGAGGATAGTTGCTTGGCTACCTAAGAACTAGTTTTAGAACTTAGAAATGAGAATCATTATTTAATCATGGTTCATGTTGTGTGGCGAATGCCGCAGACTGATGTTTTTTTTTCTTTTTCAGTTATATAAATATGTTTATTCAATGGATTTGATTATGTTGTGTTATGCTTGTTTCACTTAATTCCTCGGTTCTGTTGGTATATTCAAGTCCTTCAAATCTTCAATGATATTTTGGTTTATAATTACATATATATGTTATTTATCACAGGATTCTGATTTGATGTCTTGTAATTTATAACTTTGAGGGCACATAAATTTGAAATAGTCATTGAGGATCAAGCTGGAAAACAGTTCAAATGTAGGATCAATTGAGGAAGCCGAAATGACAAATCAATGGATTGATTTATTTAGGGATTTGATATATGAATACTTCATTTGCTCGGCATTGTAAAGACATCTACAACTTTCTCTTTTTGTTATGAGCATTTTAAGATTCCCTTCATTAAATGGCTACAAACCTTTTTTGTGAATCCCCAAAACAAAAGTAAAAAATGAAATTCATCCGTAAATATAAATTACTTTATTACTTTTTTTTTAATTGAAATTATTTTAGTATAATTTCATGAAAAACTTGAATCTAAAAATAGATTTTCTTTCTGCAGTACGGGTACCTGGTCGCATGTGCAAGAGCGAAGTGATCGTTATATTTTTTTAGCTTTCCTACTTTTATGGTTGCATGTGCAAAAGTGAAGTGGTCATTATATTTTTTTAGCTTTCTTACTTTCATTTCTACGGCTCAAGTGGATATGCTTTGATTGCTTGTTGCTCATTCAGGTTAGGACTAAAAACTAAAATATTTGGATTCTTACCCCATTTTCAACATGTTTTCTGTTTTGTGTCTACATAATTCAGCATGCCTTGAATTATTTAGTACTTGGGTTACACATTATATTAAAGATTTTGTCTATAGGTTTGAAGTAGGACACATAAGATTTTGCCTTTAAGTGAAACTATTTACTACTTGGGTTTGCACTTTGCAACACGTGTCAGTATATTGGAACCCTAAAACCAAAATCTGAAACCCTTAACATGAAACCCTAATATTGGAACCCTAAACCCGAAACCCTAAACCCAAAACCCTAAACTCGAAACACTAAACTCGAAACTTTAACTCGAAATCCTAAACCCAAAAATCTAAACTCGAAACCCTAAACCCGAAACCCTAAATTTGAAACACTAAACCCTAAACCCGAAACGCTTAACCTGAAACCCTGAACCTGAAACTCTAATCATGAATCCCTAAACCCTAAATCCAAAACTAGAAACCCTATACCTAGAACCAAAAACCCAAAATCCGAAACGCGAAAATCTAAACCCCAAATCTCAAACCATAAACCCGAAACCCAAAACTCTAAACCCGATACCAAAAACTGTAACCCGAAACCCTAAACCTGAAACCCTAACTTAAAACCCTAATCCTGAAACCCTAAACACGAAACCATTAACTCAAAACCCCTAAAATGAAACCTTAATGTCGAAACCCTAAACCCTAAATCCAGAAACTCGAAACCCTAAACGCAAAATCTATTCATGAAACCTTAAACCCAAAACTAGAAACCCTATACCTAGAACGCAAAATCCGAAACGCGAAAACCTAAACCCCAAACCTCAAACCCTAAACCCGAAACCCTTAACTCGAAACCTCAAACCTGAAACCTTAATCCCAAAAACCATAAACCAGAAACTTTAAACCTAAAACCATAATCCCAAAACACTTAACCCGAAACCCCAATATTCCATCCGCGTATGCCGCCATGAGTTGCAAAGCTATACACAGAACCGTTACCAACAGCCAATTTAAGCACAAGACTATTATGAGCAACCCATCCTGCAATTATATTGCCTTCTAAGTCAAGTACTTAGATAATACCACTCACATAGCATACATACACCCGTGTTCCAAAATTGCAGAAGCATTGAACGACACAAGGGTGGCGATTAAAATCCTGCAAACGGGTTCCACTGCCATCCCACTGCACAAGTAAGCCATTTGGACATCCACTCCAAATCATCCCATCACTTATTTGCCCAAGGGCTTCTGTTGTTT
The DNA here is from genome assembly GCA_002896215.2 of Cicer echinospermum. Lineage (NCBI taxonomy): Eukaryota > Viridiplantae > Streptophyta > Magnoliopsida > Fabales > Fabaceae > Cicer > Cicer echinospermum. The sequence goes on along the minus strand of PGTU02010387.1, from coordinate 17,583 downwards.
TAGTATATTCAACAAATGCCCCAGCTACCTTGGTTGCAACTCGACGGACACCATCTGCAGCTCCCATTATTGCATTACGTGACCTCTGCAGAAAATTCAAACTTTGGGACTCGTCTTTTGTTGAGTTGGAAACGAACTTTACCTTCATTTCGTCTTCCAATGCTTGATCCTGCTGACCGAAGACATGTCAGCTCAATTTTCTGGCTGACCGTCGATGTTAAATACTTTCAAAAGAGATCCTTTAAACGGGGATCCTTTAAAAGGATGGATTGCAAGTTATTAATATATAAGTTGGAGTAGAAGGAAACACAAAGACTAAACTAAACTAGTAGCAGGAAAGTCCTTAACTTTTCATCACATATGATCTTTCGAAGGGTCAAATAGCTTGTTACTATTGCAGTACTCAATGATAATTGAAGCAACATCGTGTTCCGAAAGTTCTTTGGTTGTGTCTCTACTAATATCTTCAAGAAAATCAATGAGACTTCTTGAACCCCATCCTACATAATCCTTTTTCTTATCTCCAACTTTTCCTTTTATTGAATTTAGCTTTTCATGCACTTCTTCTTTCCACTCACCGATTTAACTCCTGATGTGTCATTGAGGTCTTCATAATCAGAAGGTTGAAAGTCACTTACATATCAAACTTCTTTTTTTTGACAGAATTCACTAATCAAATTGAGATAACATAACATAAAAAAGCAAGACAAAAAATCAAACTTTACACTATTAGTCCCTCTATGACACATAGAGAAATGAATCACAAACCAAATCAACTAAAATAACATACAAAAAATATAAAATAAAAAAACCATTTTCATAAAAAATCAAACTTTACACTATTGGTCCCTATATGAATCATAACATAAAAATGAATCACATAACAAAATCAAGTAAAATACCATATATAAAAAACCCACTTTCATAAAAAATAAAAATTTAACCCAATTAGTAAGTCCCAACAAAACAAAATGAAGAGGACATTCAGAAAAAAAAGCTTACATTTTTGGGCATTTGAAGAACATAAGAGCCTTATGAAGCCGCAAGTGTATAATTATCAGGAAGAGGATGTTTTATGATGATGACGAGGAACAGTTTAACAATAAGAGTAACAAAACCAGCAACAAAAGCAGCAAAAACAATTGTTCCAACAGTCCAAACAAAGTACTTGCGGCTAACAATGATTCAACCCAGATCTACATACTTCTTCTTCTGATCAGTGGGATCCAGTAACCAACTCTGTCGAGTTTCATCCAACGGACGTCACAAAGCTACTCTGTCAAGTTCCTGAATATTCCGGCTCCGAACTTCGTCGGTGGCCGACTCTGTGGCGTTGATCTCTAACGGACCACCCCATGGATCGCTACATTACATACTATTGAAGATTATGACACAGAAACAAGATTGAAGTGAAGAGATGAGATGTGAGAAGAGTTCATTATTGATTGTGAATAAATGTGTTTCTCTCTCTCTCTCTACACTGTTTTATTTCTCTCTCTAGAAGTGGTGTGTATTATCTCTTTCATTATGGTTGATTTAATTACTTAATAAATTTTGTATTTCGATAAAATAAAAAAACTGCTATAATAATAATAACTTTTTATCAATAGTTAAAACAATAAGTTACTTTATTATTTTATACGAACATCTTTAAAACAATATTTGAATTCATTCATTTTAGTTTGTTCATTATAAAATAGAGTAACATATTATAATAATAATAATAATAATAATAATAATAATAATAATAATAATAATAATAATAATAATAATAATAACATATTATTACATAGTGTAATAAATAACACATGATGTTTCTATTTCTTTCTCTTGCTGTATATAACATACCAGATGATTGAAACATATCTTACCCATTAGAATCAACATCAGTTTGTTTTTCATGTAGAGATGCATGTTTTGTGCAGTGCCTCCAAAATCCTTTGTTTCTTTCGACAGTAGCAAATCCACCATCAAAGAAGCATTTTCCACAAACAGCAGCTGGGCAGTAAAAGCACATGACCTTTGATGCTTTTCTGCATATGTAGCAATAATGGGAACCTATAAAAATTATTTAATGTCATTTAGCATCACAGAATTAAAAGACATTTAACATATAACACCATTTTCTCAAGCATTTTTGCATAATTAGGATATGCAGGGTTCATATAATGTATTGATTATAGAGTGTTCGAAAACATAACTCGGCCAGATCACATTTTTAAAAAACATATAAGATTGACAATTGTCATGGCAGTATCAACTGCATAATACTTAGAGACCAACGAAAGTAAAGAAATGTATTTGAATGCCGCATAAGTATAGATAAACGTTGAAGCAGCTTACCAAAACACCAATTACTCTCATTCTTCAAAAAGGTATTGTCTTTATTCACGCATTTCGGATGATAAGCTTTAAGGCAATCCCTTTAAGCACCACATCAATTAACATAAAAAGAAGGGTCACTTTTGCAAATTGTGTGACGAGGAAGATGTCTCAGTTGCCAAAGCACATTACTTTAGTCAAAGAAAGGGGGAAGTGATGGAAAAGAACCCAACTTCTATATCCAGTAACGCTGAATTCCATTGAACTATGTACAACAAGTTACATTTTGCTGGAAAAAACACAAAATAACTCCAAATAATTGCAATTAATTTCAACAACACATACAACAGGAAAATGTTATGTTCTTATTCTTAATAACGAAGACAAACACAAATTTTACCCAAGTAAGTCAAACATATTATTAGCAACAATATAACTCAGAAACATAATCATTCCATAGTATCTGCATAAGATCAACAATTATGACTATTCATGACATAGGGATTTTGGTTTTAGTTTTTAGGGTTTCAGTTTAGGGTTTCTTATTTAGGTTTAAGGTTTTCTGGTTTTGGGTTTCAAGTTTAGAGTTTCGGGTTTACGATTTCGGATTTAAGGTTTCATGTTTAGGGTTTTGAGTTTAGGGTTTCATGTTTTGGTTTTTGGGTTTTGTGTTAAGGGTTTCGGGTTAAGTCTTCCAGGATTAGGGTTTTAGGTTTAGGGTTTCAGGTTTAGGATTTTGGGATTCAAGTTAGGGTTTCGGGTTTAGAGTTTTGGGTTTCAGATTTCGGATTTTGGGTTTTTGGTTCTCTAGGTATAGAGGGTTTACTAGTTTTGGGTTTAGGGTTTAGGGTTGCATCATTACAATTTCAAGTTTCGGGTTTAGGGTTTCAGGTTAAGCGTTTTGGGTTTTAGGGTTTCGGATTTAGGGTTTTGGGATTAGGGTTTTTGGGTTTAGAGTTTCAGATTTAGGATTTCGGGATTACGGTTTCAGGTTTTAGGGTTTCGGGTTTAGATTTTAGGGTTTAGGGTTTACGGTTTTGAATTTAGGGTTTGTGATTAGGCTTTTGGGAATAGGGTTTTCAGGTTTAGCATTAAAGATTTCGGGTTTAGAGTCTCGAGTGTAGGGTTTACGGTTTTTGGTTCTTGTATAACGGGTTTCTAGATTTGGGTTTAAGGGTTTCATGATTAAAGTTTCAGGTTTATGGTTTCGGGTTAGGAATTTAGGGTTTAAAGTTAAGTGTTTTTGGTTTTAGAGTTTACGATTTTCAGATTTAGGGATTTGGGATTACGGTTTCAGGTTTAGCATTTAGGATTTCGGTTTGGTGTTTCGGGTGTAGGGTTTATGGTTTTGAGATTAGATTTTTGGTTCTGTGTATAGCTTTGCAACTCATGGCGGCATCACGGATGAATATTGGGGTTCAGGTTAAGTGTTTTGGGATTATGTGTTAGTTTAAAGTTTCTGCGTTTAATGGTTTTTGGGATTAAGGTTTCAGGTTTGAGGTTTCGAGTTAAGGGTTTCGGTTTAGGGTTGAGGTTGGGGTTTAGGTTTTCCGCGTTTCGGATTTTGCGTTCTAGGTATAGGGTTTCTAGTTTTGGGTTTTAAGGTTTCATGAATAGATTTTGGGTTTAGGGTTTCGAGTATAGGGTTTCTTCTGGATTTAGGTTTAAAGTTTATGGTTTCGAGGTTAGGGTTTCGGGTTTCACATATTAGGGTTTCAGGTTAGGATTTTGGGTTTCGGTTTAAGGGTATCAGGTTTTAGGTTTCGGAATTTTGAGTGTCGAGTTTAGAGTTTTCTGGATTTAGGTTTAAGGTTTCTAGTTTGGGTTTTCGAGTTTCGGGGTTTGGGTTATCGGGTTAGGGTTTCAACATTAAGGTTTCATTTTTAGGGTTTCAAGTTAAGGGTTTCGTGTTTAGGGTTTCAAGTTAAGTGTTTTTCAGGAATAGGGTTTTAGTTTTAGAGTTTCAGGTTAGGATGTCGGGGATTCAAGTTTAAGGTTTCGGGTTTAGGGTTTCAGGTTTAGGGTTTACGTTTAGGGTTTAGGGTTTTGGATTTCTGGTTTAAGTTTCGAGTTTTAGTGTTTCAGGTTTAGAGTTTTGGGTTTAGGGTTTCGGGTATTAGAATTTCTTGTTTAAGATAAAACTGAATCCCAAAATCCTAAACCTGAAACCCTAAACCTAAAACCCTAATCCTGGAAGACTTAACCGGAAACCCTTAACACAAAACCCAAAACCACAACATGAAACCCTAAACTCAAAACCCTAAACATGGACCTAAATCCGAAATCGTAAACCCGAAACTCTAAACTTGGAAACCCAAAAACCAGAAAACCTTAACCTAAATAAGAAACCCTAAACTCGAAACCCTAAACTAAAACCCAAAATCCTATGTCATGAATAGTCATATTGTTGATCTTATGCAGATATATGGAATGAATTATGTTTCTGAGTTATATTGTTGCTAATAATATGTTTTGACTACTTGGGTAAAATTTGTGTTTGTCTTCGTTATTTAAGAATAAGAACATAACATTTTCCTGTTGTATGTGGTTGTTGAAATTAATTGCAATTATTTGGAGTTATTTTGTGTTTTTTTTCCAGCAAAATGTAACTTGTTGTACATAGTTCAATGGAATTCAGCGTTACTGGATATAGAAGTTGGGTTCTTTTCCATCACTTCCCCCTTTCTTTGACTAAAGTAATGTGCTTTGGCAACTGAGACATCTTCCTCGTCACACAATTTTTGCAAAAGTGACCCTTTCTTTTTATGGTTAATTGATTTGTGGTGCTTAAAGGGATTGCCTTAAGCTTATCAATCCGAAATGCGTGAATAAAGACAATACCTTTTTGAAGAATGAGAGTAATTGGTGTTTTGGTAAGCTGCTTCAACGTTTATATCTATACTTATGCGGCATTCAAATACATTTCTTTTACTTTCGTTGGTCTCTAAGTATTTATGCAGTTGATACTGCCATGACAATTGTCAATCTTATATGTTTTTTAAAAATGTGATCTGGCCCGAGTTATGTTTTCGAACACTCTATAATTCAATACATTATATGAACCTGCATATCCTAATTATGCATAAAATGCTTGAGAAAATGGTGTTATATGTTAAATGTCTTTTAATTCTTGTGATGCTAAATGACATTAAATAATTTTTATAGGTTCCCATTATTGCTACATATGCAGAAAAAGCATCAAAGGTCATGTGCTTTTACTGCCCAGCTGCTGTTTGTGGAAAATGCTTCTTTGATGGTGGATTTGCTACTGTCGAAAGAAACAAAGGATTTGGAGGCACTGCACAAAACATGCATCTCTACATGAAAAACAAACTGATGTTGATTCTAATGGGGTAAGATATGTTTCAATCATCTGGTATGTTATATACAGCAAGAGAAAGAAATAGAAACAATCATGTGTTATTATTACACTATGTAATAATATGTTATTATTATTATTATTATTATTATTATTATTATTATATTATTATTATTATTATTATAATATGTTACTCTATTTTATAATGAACAAACTAAAATGAATGAATTCAAATATTGTTTTAAAGATGTTCGTATAAATAATAAAGTAACTTATTGTTTTAACTATTGATAAAAAGTTATTATTATTATAGCAGTTTTTTTATTTTATCGAAATACAAATTTATTAAGTAATTAAATCAACCATAATGAAAGAGATAATACACACCACTTCTAGAGAGAGAAATAAACAGTGTAGAGAGAGAGAGAGAAACACATTTATTCACAATCAATAATGAACTCTTCTCACATCTCATCTCTTCACTTCAATCTTGTTCTGTGTCATAATCTTTCAATAGTATGTAATTGTAGCGATTCCATTTGGGTGGTCTCCGTTAGAGATCAACGCCACAGAGTCGGCCACCGACATGAAGTTCGGAGCGGAATATTCAGGAACTTGACAGAGTAGCTTTATGTGAACGTCCGTTTGGTATGAAACTCTGACAGAGTTGTGTATACTGGATCCACTGATCAGAAGAAGAAGTATGTAGATCTGGGTTGAATTCATTGTTAGCCGCTAAGTACTTGTGTTTGGACTGTTGAACAATTGTTTTGCTGCTTTTGTTGCTGGTTTGTTACTCTTCGTTGTTCGTAAAACTGTTCCTCGTCATCATCATAAACATCCTTCCTCCTGATAATTATACACTTGCGTTCATAAGGCTCTTATATTCTTCAATGCCCAAGAATGTAAGCTTTTTTCTGATGTCCTCTTCAATTTGTTTTGTTGGATCTTACTAATTTGGTTTAAATTTTTATTTTTTATGAAAGTGGGGTTTTTATATATTGGTATTTTTACTTGATTTGATTATGTGATTCATTTTTTATGTTATGATTCATATAGGGACCAATAGTGTAAAGTTTGATTTTTTTATGAAAATGGTTTTTTTATTTTTATATTTTGTATGTTATTTTAGTTGATTTGTTTTGTGATTCATTTCTCTATGTGTCATAGAGGACTAATAGTGTAAAGTTTGATTTTTTATCTTGCTTTTATGTTATGTTATCTCAATTTGATTAGTGAATTCTGTCAAAAAAAGAAGTTTGATATGTAAGTGACTTTCAACCTTCTGATTATGAAGACCTCAATGACACATCAGGAGTTAAATCGGTGAGTGGAAAGAAGAAGTGCATGAAAAGCTAAATTCAATAAAAGGAAAGTTGGAGATAAGAAAAAGGATTATGTAGGATGGGGTTCAAGAAGTCTCATTGATTTTCTTGAAGATATTAGTAGAGACACAACCAAAGAACTTTCGGAACACGATGTTGCTTCAATTATCATTGAGTACTGCAATAGTAACAAGCTATTTGACCCCTTCGAAAGATCATATGTGATTGAAAGTTAAGGACTTTCCTGCTACTTAGTTTAGGTTTAGTTCTTTGTGTTTCCTTCTACTCCAACTATATATTAATTAACTTGCAATCCATCCTTTTAAAGGGATCGCCGTTCAAAAGGATCTTTTTGAAGTATTTAACATCGACGTTCAGCCAGAAAAATCGAGCTGAACATGTCTTCGGTCAGCAGGATCAAGCATTGAAAGACGAAATGAAGGTAAAGTTCGTTTCCAACTCAACAAAAGACGGAGTCCCAAAGTTCGAATTTTCTGCAGAGTCACGTAATGCAATAATGGGAGCTGCAGATGGTGTCCGTCGAGTTGCAACCAAGGTAGCTGGGCATTTGTTGAATATTACTAAAACAACATAAGCCCTTGGGCAAACAAAGTGATGGATGATTTGGAGTGGATGTACAAATGCCTTACTTGTGCAGTGGGATGGTGCAGTGGAAACCCGTTTGCAGGATTTTAATCGCCACCCTTGTGCCGTTCAATGCTTCTGCAATTTGGAAACGGGTGTATGTATGCTATGTGAGTGGTATTATCTAAGTACTTAACTTAGAAGGCAATATAATTGTAGGATGGGTTGCTCATAATAGTCTTTGTGCTTAAATTGGCTGTTGGTAACGGTTCTGTGTATAGCTTTGCCACTCATGGCGGCATACGCGGATGGAAATATTGCATCCCCAGGCCCTGTTGACAACATAATAGAACAGAGCTGGCCTCAAAGGAGCTTATACAAGAAGAACAATATCAGAATTTTGATTGGCACATGGAATGTTGGTCAAGGTAGAGCTTTCAAGTTCAATTTTGTCGTGGTTGGGGTCTGTTGTATCAGACGTTGGCATTGTTGTGGTCGGTTTGCAAGAGGTGGAGATGGGTGCTGGTTTTCTTGGCAATGTCTGCTGCAAAAGGAAATTGTAAGACTTTACTCACATGCTTTAATTATGATTGAATAATATTAAATTAAGTTTTTGTGAAGCCTTATTTACTTTATATGTAAAACTACCTTATAAATTGTTGGATGATTTTGTGTTCGAAACATAGTTTAGACTTGTACTTAAAAGAAGAAATGTATAGACCCCTAGACTTTGTTCCATTTTGAAGGAACCACTATTAGATCAGAATATACGGACATGATATGATTATGGGTTGGTCCTTACCAAAAGAACATCTGGCCCCACCCATAATTTGCAGAGTGGAGTTTAAGCAGATAGTCAAACTAGGGTTTTAGCCGAGAGTGAAGTCTATGAAGTATTTTAGTGCAAACAAACATTGGAACCACATAGTTTTGGTCTAAGTAGAAGTGAAACAAAGTATTTGGAGTGCAAGTTTAGCAAGAGGCACATGTCAAACAGAATATGTGGAGTGGAAGTTTAGCAAGAGGCACACGAGTCTAAGGCAAGTTGATCTTTGATGCATATATATAGTTTTAGGAAAATAGGGACAATCCTATGTATCTTCAGCTTGTCTTATCAACAATAGAAATAGAAATTAAATTAAAAAGGAATACATTATTTGATTTTAATTTTAAATTTATTTAGATAAATGAAAAAAGGCCATGTATACTTATGAACACATGCACATCATGCGAAGAATGATTTTGTTCAGTTGGTGGACAAAATAGTCTGTTGGCATGATACTTTGTCCACCAAATACTTTGTCGGTGGCTGACTCTGTGGCGTTGATCTCTAACGGACCACCCCATGGATCCCTACATTACATACTATTGAAGATTATGACACAGAAACAAGATTGAAGTGAAGAGATGAGATGTGAGAAGAGTTCATTATTGATTGTGAATAAATGTGTTTCTCTCTCTCTCTCTACACTGTTTTATTTCTCTCTCTAGAAGTGGTGTGAGTTTGAACTGCGAATGAGCTAAGCTAATGAGTCCATTGTGCTTGCTGGTTTTTAACTGCCTCCTAACATTTAGATTGAGAATTATTATCTTTGTATTATCTCTTTCATTATGGTTGATTTAATTACTTAATAAATTTTGTATTTCGATAAAATAAAAAAACTGCTATAATAATAATATATTTTTTATCAATAGTTAAAACAATAAGTTCCTTTATTATTTTATACGAACATCTATAAAACAATATTTTGAATTCATTCATTTTAGTTTGTTCATTATAAAATAGAGTAACATATTATTATTATTATTATTATAATAATAATATAATAATTAATAATAATAATAATAATAATAACATATTATTACATAGTGTAATAATAACACATGATTGTTTCTATTTCTTTCTCTTGCTGTATATAACATACCACATGATTGAAACATATCTTACCCCATTAGAATCAACATCAGTTTGTTTTTTCAAGTAGAGATGCAAGTTTTGCGCAGTGCCTCCAAAAATCTTTGTTTCTTCGACAGTAGCAAATCCACCATCAAAGAAGCATTTTCCACAAACAGCAGCTTGGCAGTAAAAGCACATGACCTTTGATGCTTTTCTGCATATGTAGCAATAATGGGAACCTATAAAAATTATTTAAAGTCATTTAGCATCACAAGAATTAAAAGACATTTAACATATAACACCATTTTCTCAAGCATTTTAGGCATAATTAGGATATGCAGGTTCATATAATGTATAGATTATAGAGTGTTCGAAAACATAACTCGGGCCAGATCACATTTTTAAAAAACATATAAGATTGACAATTGTCATGGCAGTATCAACTGCATAAATACTAGAGACCAACGAAAGTAAAAAGAAATGCATTTGAATGCCGCATAAGTATAGATAAACGTTGAAGCAACTTACCAAAACACCAATTACTCTCATTCTTCAAAAAGGTATTGTCTTTATTCACGCATTTCGGATGATAAGCTTTAAGGCAATCCCTTTAAGCCCCACAAATCAATTAACCATAAAAAGAAGGGTCACTTTTGCAAATTTGTGTGACGAGGAAGATGTCTCAGTTGCCAAAGCACATTACTTTAGTCAAAGAAAGGGGGAAGTGATGGAAAAGAACCAACTTCTATATCCAGTAACGCTGAATTCCATTGAACTATGTACAGCAAGTTACATTTTGCTGGAAAAAACACAAAAATAACTCCAAATAATTGCAATTAATTTCAACAACCAAATACAACAGGAAAATGTTATGTTCTTATTCTTAAATAACGAAGACAAAACATAAATTTTACCCAAGTAGTCAAAACATATTACTAGCAACAATATAACTCAGAAACATATTCATTCCATAGTATCTGCATAAGATCAACAATTATGACTAATCATGACATAGGATTTTTGGTTTAGGGTTTCGGGTTTTGGGTTTCAGGTTAAGCGATTTGGGTTTAGGGTTTCGGATTTAGGGTTTTGGGATTAGGGTTTTTGGGTTTAGAGTTCAGATTTAGGATTTCGGGATTACGGTTTCAGGTTTAGGGTTCGGGTTTAGATTTTAGGGTTTAGGGTTTACGGTTTTGATTTAGGGTTTTGTGATTAGGCTTTTGGGAATAGGGTTTCAGGTTTAGCATTTAAGATTTCGGGTTTAGAGTCTCGAGTGTAGGGTTTACGGGTTTTTGGTTCTTGGTATAGGGTTTTCTAGATTTGGGTTTAGGGTTTCATGATTAAAGTTTCGGGTTTATGGTTTCGGGTTTAGGGTTTAGGGTTTCAGGTTAAGCGTTTTGGGTTTAGAGTTTACGATTTCGGATTTAGGGATTTGGGATTACGGTTCAGGTTTAGCATTTAGGATTTCGGTTTGGTGTTTCGCTGTAGGGTTTAGGGTTTTGAGATTAGATTTTGGGTTTGGTGTTTCGGGTTAAGTGTTTTGGGATTATGGTTTTAGGTTTAGAGTTTCTGGTTTATGGTTTTTTGGGATTAAGGTTCAGGTTTGAGGTTTCGAGTTAAGGGTTTCGGTTTAGAGTTTGAGGTTTGGGGTTTAGGTTTTCGCGTTCAGATTTTGGGTTCTAGGTATAGGGTTTCTAGTTTTGGGTTTAAGGTTTCATGAATAGAGTTTCAGGTTCAGGGTTTCAGGTTAGGCGTTTGGGGTTTAGGGTTTTCAAATTTAGGATTTCAGGTTAGGGTTTCGAATATAGAGATTTTGGGTTTAGGATTTCAGGTTTAAGTTTCGAGTTTAGTGTTTTGGGATTAGGTTTTGGTTTAGGGTTTCGGGTTTAGGGTTCCAAGAATAAGGTTTCAGGTTTCAGGTTTCGAATTTTCGGTTTTAGAGTTTCGAGTTTAGGATTTTTGGTTCTCGGGTTTAGGGTTTCAGGTTTAGGGTTTAGGATTTTGGGTTTATGGTTTTGGGTTTAGGGTTTCGAGTTTAGGTTTCTGGATTTTAGGTTAAGGTTCAATTTTTAGGGTTTTGGGATTAAGGTTTCGGATTTATGGTTTTCGTGTTTTAGGGTTTTGGGATTTGGGTTTTCAGGTTTAGCATTTAGGATTTCGGGTTTAAGGTTTCGAGTTTAGATTTTTGGGTTTAGGGTTTAGGTTTCCAGATTTAGGGTTCTGGGATTAGGTTACAGGTTTAGCATTTAGGATTTCGGGTTTAGGGTTTCGAGTTTAGATTTTTGGGTTTAGGATTTCGGGTTTATGTTTCGAGTTTAAGTGTATCCAGTTTAGGGTTTCGGATTTAGGGTTTCAAGATTAGGGTTTCAGGTTAAGGGTTTCAGATTTTGGTTTTAGGGTTTCGGGTTTAACGATTTTGTTTTTCGAATTTAGGGTTTCCGGTTTAGGGGTTAGGGTTGAGGGTTTAGGATTTTGGTTTTAGGGTTTTGGGTTTAATGTTTCGAGTTTAGGGTTTTTCTGGATTTGGGTTTAAGGTTTCAAGTTTAGGTTTCAGGATTAAGGTTTCCGATTTAGGGTTTCGAGTTAGGGTTCATGTTTTGGGTTTCTGTTTAACGGTTTCTAGTTAAGGGTTTTAGGTTTAGGGTTTCAGGATTCAAGTTTACTGTTTCGAGTTTAGGGTTTCCAGTTTAGAGATTCTGGTTAAGAGTTTTGGGTTGGGGTTAAGGGTTTTAGGTTTAGGTTTTTGTTTTAGGTATAGGGTTTGTAGTTTTTGGGTTTAGGGTTTCGGGATAAGGGTTCAGGATTAGAGTTTAGGATTTAAGAATTTTGGTTTTGGGTTCAGTTTTAGGGTTTCGGGTTTAGGATTTCTGGTTTAGGATTTTGGGGTTTAGGTTTTGAGTTTAGGGTTTCTGGATTTTAGGTTTAAAGTTTCTGGTTTAGGGTTCGAGTTTTGAGTTTAGGGTTTGGGTTTAGGGTTTCACAATGAGGTTCAAGTTTAGGAATTCGAGTTAAAGGTTCACGATTAAGTTTCAAGTTTAGGGTTTCGAGTTTAATGGTTTCGAGTTATGTTTTACATGTTTTGGGTTGTGTTTAGGTTTAGGGTTTCGGGTTAAGTGTTTCAAGATTAGGGTTTTAGGTATAGGGTTTCTGGCTTAGGGTTTCGAGATTCAAGTTAAGGGTTTGGGGTTTACAGTTTGGGGATTTAGAGTTAGGGTTTAGGGTTACCGATTTACGGTTTAGTGTTTAGGGTTTACGGTTTAAACGTTTAACAGTTTAGGGTTTGATTTAGCGTTTAGGAGTTTAAGGGTTTTGTGTAGGGTTAAGGTTTAGGGTTTCAGGACTCAAGTTTAGGGTCTGGAGTTTAGAGTTTTGGGATTTAGAGTTTTGATTTAGGATTTACGGTTTAGGATTTACGGTTTAGGGTTTGGATTTATGAAGTATAGGGTTTTTTGTGTTAGGGGTTTCAGGCTAAGCATTTCGGGTTCAGGGTTTAGGTTTGTGATTGTAGGGTTCTGGGATTGGGTTTCAGGTTTAGCATTGGATTTCGGGTTTAGGGTTTCAGGTTTAGATTTTTTGATTTAGGGTTTCTGGTTACGGGTTAAGTGATTTGGGATTTAGGATATTTTGGTTTCGGGTATAGGATTTCTTGTTTTGGATTTTGGGTTTAGGGTTTTTGGGTTAGGGTTTCGAGTTTCTTGATTTAGGTTTAAGTTCTTGTTTTGGGTTGAGTTTCGGGTTTCGAGTTTTGGTTTTAGGGTTTAGGGTGTTCATGATTAGGGATTCGGGTTTAAGATATTCGGTTTCAAGTTTGAGGGTATCAGGTTTAGGGTTTCGGGTTTGGGATTCTAGTTAGGATTTTTGGTTTAGGGTTTTGGGTTTTAGGGTTCTGGATTAAGGTTAAGGTTCTCTTGTTTTGGGTTTCGAGTTTCGGATTTCAACATTTAAAGGTTTAGTTTTAGGGTTTCGAGGTTAAGGGTTTCGTGGTTAGGCTTTCAGGTTAGTGTTTCAGGATTACGGTTTTGGGGTTTTAGGGTTTTCAGGTTTATGAGTCTCGCGATTCAAGTTTAGGGTTTAGCGGGTTTAGGATTTCGGATTTAGAGATTTGGTTTCGTGGTTTAGAGTTTTGGGTTTCGGGTTTAGGGTTTGAGGTTTGGGGTTTAGGGTTTAAGGGTTTCGTGGTTAGGCTTGGGTATTGGGTTTTGGGGTTTAGGTTTCGCGTTTCAGTTTTTGGGTATTGGTTTTGGTTCTAGGTTAAGGGTTTCTAGTTTGGGTTTAAGGGTTTTTAGGGATTCATGATTAGAGTTTCAGGTTCAGGGTTTCAGGTTTCAGGTTAACGTTTTCGGGTTTAGGGTTTAGTGTTTCGGGTTTAAGGGTTTCGAGTTTAGATTTTTGGGTTTAGGATTGTCGAGTTAAAGTTTCGAGTTTAGTGTTTCGGTTTAGGGTTTTGGTTTAGGGTTTCGGTTTAGGGTTCCAATATTAGGGTTTCATGTTAAGGTTTCGAATTTTGGTTTGGGTTTAGGGTTTTGGTTTAGGTTTAGGGTTTAGGGTTTCAGGTTAGGTTTAGGATTTTGGGTTTAGGGTTTAGGAATTTTGGTTTAAGGTTGCATTTTGGTTTAGGGTTTCGAGTTTAGGGTTCTGGATATAGTTTAAAGGTTTCAGGTTTAGGGTTTTAGGATTAAGGTTTCCCGATTTACGGGTTTCAGTTCTTACGGTTTCATGTCTTGGGTTCGTGTTTAGGGTTTTTTATTTGGTTCAGGTTAGACATTTAGGATTTGGGTTAAGGTTTCGAGTTTAGATTTTGGGTTTAGGGTTTAGGTTCTGGATTCAAGTTTAGGGTCTGGTTTAGAGTTTTGGGGATTGTAGCAGTTTTGGGTTTAGGATTTGCGGTTTAGGTTTACGTTTAGGGTCGTAGGTTAGGATTTTAGGGTTTATAGGTATAGGGTTGAGTTTAGGGGTTTCAGGTTAAGCTTTCGAGTTCAGGGTTTAGGGTTTCGGAAATCTTAGGGTTCTGTGCTAGGGTTTCAGGTTTAGCATATTGGGATTTCGGGTAGATTTTTTATTTAGGGTTTCTTGGTTAGGGTTAAGTGATTTTGGGATTTAGATTTTTGGTTCGGGTCTATAGAGGAATTCTGTTCGGATTTTGGTTATGGATTTGGTGTTTAGGGTTTGATTTCTTGATTTAGGTTAAAGTTTGCTTGTTTTGGTTGACGTTCGGTTCAAGTTTAGGTTAGGGTTTTAGGGTTTCATGATAGGGATTCGGGTTAAAGATTTTCGGTTTCGAGTTTAGGGTATCAGGTTTAGGGTTTCAAGTTTGGAGATTTCCTAGTTTAGGATTTTTGGGTTTAGGGTTTCTGGATTAAGTTTAATTTTTTGTTTTGGTTTCGAGTTTCGTGAGGGTTTCAAACATTAAAGTTTTAGTTTTAAGGTGTGTCGAGTTAAGGGTTTCGTGGTTAGGCTTTCAGGTAGTAGTTGTTCAGGATTACGGTTTGGGGGTTTATGTTTCTAGGTAAGGTTAGAGTCTCGGGATTCAATGTTTAGGGTTTCGGGTTTAAGGTGAGTTTGCGTTTAGTTTGCGTTTCATTTTGGGTATTGGTTTTTGGTTCCTAGGTATAGTGTTTCTATTTTCTGGGTTTTAGGGTTAGGTTTCATGATTGGAGTTTTGTTTAGGGTTTCAGGTTTCAGTTAAGCTTTAGAGTTATGGTTTAGGTTTCGGATTAGGAGTTTGGAATCAGGTTCAAGTTTAGCATTTAGCATTGTCGGTATAGGGTTTCGAGCTAGATTTTTGGGTTAGGATTTCGAGTTCTAAAGTTCCGATTTTAGTGTTCAGTTAGGGTGTTGGGTTTAGGGTTTCACAGATAATGTTCAGGTTAAGGGTTTCGTATTGTCGGTTTTAACGGTTTTGGGTATTCGAGTTTAGGAGTTTTGTCTTTTCGGGCTTTATGTTTCAGGTTTAGGGTTTATGTTTTAGATTTGGGTTTACGTGGCTTGGCTTCGAGTTTAGGGTACTGGATTTAGGTTTAAGGTTAGTTTAGGTTTCGGGATTAAGATTTCCTAATTTAGGGTTGAGTTTAGAGTTTCATGTTAGGCGTTTTGTGTTTGGGTTGGTGGATTAGGATTTCAAGTTTAGCATTTAGCGTTTCAGGATTTCGGGTTAGGGTCGAGTTTTAGATTTTTGCGGTTTAGGGTTTCGAAGTTTAGAAATTGTTTGGGTTTAGGGTTCGAGTTTAGATTTTGGGTTTAGTTTTAGGGTTTAGGGTTTTGGATTAGGGTTTGGGTTAAGCGTTTCGGGTTTTGGGTTACATGTTTAGATTTAGGATTTCCAGGTTTAGGATCTTATGAATTTAGATTTGTTGGGTTTAGGATTCGGGTTTAAAGTTTCGAGTTTATGTTCTCGGGTCTTATGGTTTCAAGAGGTTAAAGGTTTAGATTAAGCGTTCGCGGATTGGGTTTAAGGTTTCCGGTTTAGGATTTTGGTTTTCGGGTTTAGGGTTTAGGTTTAGGGTTTTGGGTTTAGGATTTCGTGTTTAGGGTTTCTGATTTAGGTTAAAGGTTTTAGGTTAGGGTCCAGGATAAAGGTTCTGATTTAGGGCTTTCAAGTATAGGGTTTCATGTTAGGGTTTTCGAGTTTCGGGTTTAGGTTAGGGTTTCGGGTTTTGGGGTTTTTGTTCTAGCTATAGGTTTTCTAGTTTGGGTTAGAGGTTTCGGGATAAGGATTTCAGGATTAGGGTTTCAGGTTTAACGGTTTTAGATTTCGGTTTAGGGTTAGGGTCTATGGGTTTACGATTTAGGGTTTAGGATTTCTTCGGTTTAAGTTTAGGAGTTTGCGATAGGGTTTAGGGTTTCCGACAATTAAGGTTCAATTTTAGGGTTGTTTGAGTATAATGGGTTTCCGTGTGTTTGGGTTTCCAGCGATTAAGGGTTTTAAGTAGGGTTTTCGGGTTTACAGTTTTTTGGTATGGGTTTAAGAGTTTGGGTTTGGTTGATGGTTTGAGGTTTTGGGGTTTAGATTCGCGTTTCCGATTTTTGGGTTTTTGGTTCTAGGAATAGGGTTTTCTAGTTTGGGTTTAGGGTTTAGGGATTCATGATTAGAGTTTTCAGGTTCAGGGTTGTCACGGTTAGCGTTTGGGTTTAGGGTTTAGTGTTTCGAATTTACGGTGTTTCAGTTTTGGGTTTCGAGTTTAGATTTTTGGGTTTAGGATTCGAGTTAAAGTATTCGAGTTTGTGTTTCGGTTCTAGGGTTTTTGGGTTGAGGGTCGGGTTTTAGGGTTCGCAATATTGAGGGTTCATGTTAAAGGGTTTCGGTTGTTGGTTTAAAGGGTTCCAATATAGTGACACTGTGCAAAGTGCAAAACCCAATAGTAAATAGTTTCAACTAAGGCAAAATCTTATGTGTCGTACTCAACTATAGACAAAATCTGTATATAATGTGTAACCCAAGACTAAAGAATTCAATGGCATCTGAATTAGGTAGAGCACAACAAACAAAACATGTTGAAATGGGGTAGAATCATATATTTTAGTTTTTAGTCTCAACTATGAGCAACAAGCACAAAGCATACTCCACTTGAGCCGTAGAAATGAAAGTAAGAAAGCTAAAAAAATATATAACTTCACTTCTTGCAACATGCAACCATAAACAGTGAGAAACTCTAAAAAAATATAACGATCACGTCGCTCTTGCACATGCGACCCCCAGGGTACCCGTACCTGCAGAAAGAAAATCTATTTTAGATTCAAGTTTTTCATGAATTATACGAAAATATTCCTTCAATTAAAAAAAAGTATATAAGTAAGTGTTATATTTTACGGATGAATTTCATTTTTACTTTTGTTTTTGGGGATTCAACAAAAGGTGTAGCCACTTATAAGGGACTTAAAATGCTCATACAAAAACGAGAAGTGTGGATGTCTTTACATGAACGAGCAATTCAAGTATCATGATATCAAATCCCTAATAAATAATCCATTGATTTGTCATTTCGGCTTCCCTCAATTGATCCTACACTTTGAACTGTTTTCTAGCTTGATTCTCAATGACTATTTCAAGTTCTGTGTCCAATCAAAGTTATCAAATAAAGACATCAAATCAGAATCCTGTGATAATATACATATATATGTAATTAAAACCAAAATAT